>JABUQX010095012.1:0-2500 GCA_015478945.1 Trachelipus rathkii
AATCTCCTACTTTAACACCCGTGTTATCTTTTATTTTTCCCATTGAATTGATAGGTACAGCTGGTTTTGTCTTCACCATCTCTATAGGGGTATTCTTAAGTGTTCTATGATAAGATCGATTATAGGAGTAAGCCAGGTCTTGTAGTATATCGAAATATTTAAATGTATTCATTTTTCGTGAAAACCTATCATTCTCTTTTATAGTTCTTATGTACTCTTTCAACTATTAACAGAAATGTGTGTGTAGTTACCCTATGCCGATACTCCAGTGAAACTATTTCTTGAAACTCTTTGCCTAAAAATTCTGTACCTTTATCTGTCCATATCATTTTGGGATATCTGCCATCATTATTTATAATTTCTCTGACTGCTGCAGCAACAGTCTTTGATTTTTTATCTTTTGAAACCCTTAACCATAAGTATCTAGAATATATATCTATCACAAAAAGAATATATTGATACCCCTCATTGTAAGATTTATATTTTATCATATCTGTCAAATCTAACTGCCATACGTTATCTAAATGTGGGGCTATGGTTTTCCGTGTCGGAAATTTTTTTCGTATAGGTTTATGTAGGGTAAAAGCATCCTCACCTTCTAAATATTTTTTCAATTCTTTTTTATTAATTTGAGGAAACTTTGAAGCGAACCTTGAAAAACCACCGTAACTGTATGGCTGTTTCACATCAAAGTAATATTTATCGACCGCTTCCTTAACCTCCATGACTCACAATGACGTTAACAATAAAAAATATATTCATTTATACTGAAAGGTGATATAAAAACCGAATGTCTATATGAAATATTTTATTTTTAATTACAAAATAATATTAACTATTTTAAATTACAAATCTAAAAACACAAGCGATTTATACAGAAAGAGATCAACATAAGGTGTATATACATTTATTTAATTACAAACAAATACAATCACATAAAAAAGCACAATAAATAATTAGGAACTAATCCATTTTGAAGCGATGTATGGTTTTTTTCTTATTCTACCTGCACTTGAACGTAATGTGTTTCTACTTAGCAACTTTAATCTATCTGATGCAAAAGAAGTACCAGAGGGACTCGCATCTGGTCTAGGAGACATTGGAATATTATCCAGATCCGATAATCTTTGTTTATTCTGGATTAAAGTTCTCGGAAAATTAACAGTCTGAAGTTCTTGTTTGATCCTGTTCCATCCTGCTACAGGAGCCTTCTTCCAATCACGCGAGAGATCGGCTATCAAGTCAACAATATTCGATCCGGCTATTGTTTCTCCATCAATAAGATGACAAGAGTTTCATCCATGTAATCTGGAGCTTATTAAAAATATATATTAGACTAACCCCTTTTCTTACTTCTCATTGGTAAGGTTTCCTCGAGTACATGTTTAAAATTATCTTCTCTTTTCACTTCAATCTTAGCATCTGATGCTAGAGCTGAATCTTCCTTAGGTGAATTTAATAAAGCTTTTAGATCTACTAATTTTTGTATAGCATTTTGATATAGGATTCTTTTTTCATGAATGTTAACATCAGAGTTTAATATTGATACAATTCCTTCTCGTAATTATTTATCTGTTCAACTTGCGGATCATATAAACTCAAAGGCTGCTGTTGAAGCAACGGATGATAAGGGTTATACCCGATCTGATGCAGTTGAGAGTTTGATTGTTGTTGTTGTTGTTGTTGTTGTTGTTGTTGTTGTTGTTGTTGTTTTGTTGTGTTGTTGTGGTGTTGTTTTGTTGTTGTGGTGTGGTTGTGTTGTTGTTGTTGTGTTGTGTTGTTGTTGTTGTTGTTGTTGTTGTTGTTGTTGTTGTTGTTGTTGTTGTTGTTGTTGTTGTTGTTGTTGTTGTTGTTGTTGTTGTTGTTGTTGTTGTTGTTTGGTTGTTGTAGAGGTAGGGTTCCGGTGTTATATCTCATATCTCATAATCGTGTGTAGGGTTGAAACCAACTCCTTCTTCATCTTGAGTAAGCCACTTGGTCATAAAGGTGCTATAACGGAAAAGAGTAAGGTAGGAACACA
The DNA here is from genome assembly GCA_015478945.1 of Trachelipus rathkii. Lineage (NCBI taxonomy): Eukaryota > Metazoa > Arthropoda > Malacostraca > Isopoda > Trachelipodidae > Trachelipus > Trachelipus rathkii. The sequence goes on from JABUQX010095012.1 coordinate 2,021, forward strand.
CCTCCGCCTTTTTGTATTAGCTTCTTTTTATTTTTAAAGCTTTTCTTACGGTTACCAGCAATTTTTTAATGATGTTTCTATGATGACCAGCTTTACCTTCTGAGGTCTGTTTAAAAGAACATTTCCTTTTATAAGATTTAGGCATACTTCGGCTTTACATTGAACAAATTTTTCATCTTCACAGATCAGTTTCGTATTCAGAAGGTTCAGTTTTAAATTTTCTCATAAGAGTAAATAAGCTACTCTAGCAGTAATCATTATTCGACATGTATACTGTCTATCAACCTCGTTAGCTAAGAGTATTTGTACGCAGCAACCACTCTTATGGGTGTTCTAGAGGAAAGCTCACAGAGTAAATAACGTAGATGAAAAGTATAGAGTAACTCTTATATATACTTTTAGGAACTCTTTACGTTGAGTAGGGAACATTTGGGTAGCCACAACATTGACCTGACTCATATCCTTCTTTGTCGAACAAGA
>JABUQX010095012.1:27500-32572 GCA_015478945.1 Trachelipus rathkii
GTTGAGAGTGACTCGATTGCAACATTTAAGAAAGGGTTAGATTCGTTTATGGATGGGTTGGGTATCATATAATATATTGACGAAGCCAAATTGGCGGGTTTTTAGTTATGGTAGTTATTAATGTTAGATGGCATGTGTGACCATAACTTAGTTATTAATGCATGTGGATGGTTTGGGTATCATATTTATATATCATTAGTTTGGACTAAGCCAAATTGGTGGATTTGTAGTTACAAAAACAAAATTGACAAGCCCTAGGGTGCCTTTGTGGATTTTGCATGAGCATGTTTGGGTAGTGGGATTGACTGGGACCAGTCTCGATAGGCCCTGTGGCTTTTTACTGTCTCTATATTCTTAATATCTTAATGTCTTAATATCTTTCTACATCACCTTTATATCTAGATGAAGTCTCTCTATTTTTAAAATTGTCAAGATTATATATAAATCAGTGGCGACTTTTGCTGGTAGGCAGAGTAGGCAACGCCTACTTAACTTAGTGAACAAAAAAAATATTAAAAAGTCAGTAATAATATATATATATAATATACAGAACATAAATCAAGTTATCTTTTATATATACTTCTTTATCTTGATACCTTTTTTATATATATGTACACTTAAAGTAGAATATATATATATCAGGCTTGTGTTCAAGTACAAGTACTTGTACAAGTACATAAGCAATACAATGTGTAGCTCTAGAATTGTTCAAGTACAAAGTACAAGTCCTCTAGAATTTGTTCCAAGTAAGTACAAGTTTAATCGGATCAGTACAAAGTACAATCTTTATGAAAACTTGCATATATATATTATAATATATATAATATTATATATATATATATATATATATATATATATAGTATATCATTATATATATATTTATATATATATTATATATATATATATATATATTCCTCATCATCATCATCATCCAGCCCCATTTTCTCTCTCCAAGACTGGGGTAAGGTGCTTAACAGCACCGAAACAGAAAACATGGTAAGGAAGAATATGAAGCAAGTAGAAAAAGAAAGCCCAGCATGACCCTCCCCTTGATACGACAGGGGGAAAATCGTCACAGTCAGAAAAATCCCACCTTAGAGCTTCACGGGACCGCGATGCGACCCTCACTATGACATCTCGTCAATGGAGATGTTGCATCCTTGCCCAGGTGGGCTACAACCATAACTCCTCACACAACCCCGCCATTCACTCCTAGTTATGAACCTTTCTTCTCGCTTCTGCCAAACTCATTTTTCTTCTCCAGGCATTCCTTTTCTGACTAAATCCACTTTTTCTTCGGTCTACCATCTGGTCCATTCCCCACATACTCACCACTATACATCTGTTTAACCGACCACTATCATCAATTCCTTTCCAACATGACCAAACTGCTCACGTACATTCAATTATTCTCATCATTTACCCATTCTCCATACCAACAATTTAATACGTTCATTCCTCATCTTTATCAATTCTTTTCACACGCTAACATGCCACTAAGATTCCTTCTGAAGCACATTGTAGCTTTAGATCTTAATACCTCCTATTCCAGACCAAAGTCCCACTACTATACATTAACACAGTAACAACATAAACCTTCATGTAGACCTAGCGCACTCAGCCACTTAGTTCCTTTACATCACAAACGATTTAATCTGCACCAGCACTTTAGTGCATTCACAACTTTTCTACTACACACTGCATCACCGCTTCCTTTTTCATTCAACACATTCCTAAATATTTAAATTAGACACTTTCCAGTTGTTCACACATCTAACATAACTTCCACCCGAGAACTGTTCCTCACCCACAACCACTTAAACTTACTCTTAAATCTACGTTTACTTTCAAACCTTCCTTTACACACCCTACACCAATCATCTCTACCAGTCTCTTCAAACTCTGCTTCAGATTTGGCAACACAAACAATCATTCTCATAATAGGTAGGGAACCCTCCACTCTCTTAAAATTCTCCCACATTCTAACACTGATCCCTTGTCACCCTAACTCTAATTCTTCTAAACCTGCGCCATATACAGATTGATCGTTTAAGGAGACATAGCACATCCCTGTTTCACTCCGCTATTAATATTAAACAAATCACTTTTGACACCATTTTATTCTTACACACGCTTCACTTTCGTCATAACATCACGTTTGATTCTATTCGAAGCTTACCAACCAACACAAATATCAATAAACACTGCCAATATCGAGCTTCTCTAATAACTCCTATATATAACGCCTGTTGCAAATTCCATAAAACTAAATACAATTATTCTCTCCTCCCTCATTATTATTGATCCACATTGATCTACCTTTCCTATAACACACCTTGTTCTTCCCAAATCAGTTCTTCAAGTCACTCGACACACTCTTTTGACCAAAATCCCAGCAATATCTTGACTACAACCTAATAAACTATACCGCTATATACTTAGTTAGCACTTATCCTTATACCCTTACATAAGGTAATAATATTTGCTCTCCTGCCAATCACTCGGAACTATACCCTCCATAACGCTTTGTTATACAACTTCCAAATTCAATCAATCACCATCTCTCTCTATATATATATATAATATATATATATATATATATTATATTTATATATATATATATATAATATATATTATTATTATATATACTTATTATATATATCTATACTACATATATATGGTTTTTGTGTAGTGAATCTGAAAGAGAGTTTGAGAGGATTAGTAGAGAGATTTGGCAGGGCGTGTAAAAGAAGGGGTGAAAGTAAACGCAGATAAGAGTAAGGTTTATGAGTTGAAGTGAGGACAGTTCTCGGTGTGAGGTTATGCTAGATGGTGAGCAACTGGAACAAGTACTGAATTTAAATTTAGGATATATATGTTGGACGATAAGGGAACTAATGATGCCGAGTGTAATAGGAAAGTTGTGAATGGCAGGAACGTGGCTGGTGCAATTTAAATCCTTGGTGGATGTAAAAGAACACAAAGTCTTGAGTGCTCTAGGGTCTTAGTGAGGGTATGTTGTTTCCCTTTGTTAATTGTATAGTAGTGAGACCTGTGGTCTGGAATCAAAGGTATACGATCTAAAGGTAACAATTATGCCAGATGGACAATCTAGGAGCGTGTTTTGGAAAAGAATTGATAAAATGAGGAATGAACGTATTACAGAAGTTGTAGGTGTTGAAAAAAGGGATAATGAGAGAATAAATAAGTCGTTTGGGATGGTTTGGGTCTGTGAAAGGAATGGATGATAGTCAGTTGGTTAAGCGGATGTATAGTGGTGAGTGTGTTGGGAATCAAATGGCTGGGAGACCGAAGAGAAGTGGATTGAGTCAGCAAAAGAATGTTTGGAGGAGTGAAATGTGAGTTTTGGATGGGCGAGAAGAAAAGGTAACATAATAGGAGAGAATGGCAGGGGTTTTGTGAGGTGTAATGGTTGTGGAACCACCAGGGCCAAATAAGAACCCACAGATTGGCGATGATGGCGCATACGTGAGGGTCCGTCGCGGGTCCGCGTGAAGCTCTAGGGTGATTTCTGACTGCGGCGAGTTTCTCATTATAGGTATAAGGGGAGGTAACAGGCTGGGATTTCTTTTTCGCCTTGTGTCATATTCTTCTCTACTACTTTTCTGTTTTCGGTGCATGTTACGCACCTCACCCCAGTCTTGGGGAAAAAAGTGGTTGGTGGATGATGATAAATGAAAAGGAAAATGTATAATGAATGATAATGATAATGATCATGATGATGAGGATGATGATGATGATGATGATGATGATGATGATGAATGATGTGATGATGATGAATGATGATGATGATGATGATGATGCTGATGATATGATAATGATCCAATGATAATGATGATTGATAATGATATGATGATGTGATGATGACTGATGATGATGATGATGATGATGATGCATCAATGAATGATGATGATGATGATGATGATGATGATGATGATTATATATATATATATATATATATATATAATTATATATAATATAAATATTATATATAATATATATATATATATTATATATATATATATAATATATATAATATATACATATAAATATTATGGTATTATTTTTTTGAAATCATGTTTATTTTCTGAAAAAATTCTGTCCAAAAAAAATTCTAAGTTCGGACAAAGTAAAGTTTGTGAAAATTGTTTTAGTGGAAGCTTCTGGATAATTCCAGGAAGTAGCTTCTAAAGAATTTTCTTAAAAAACTTTACTAAATCTTTTTCTGACTTAGAAATTTTTTGAACTAAAAGTTTTTTTCCAGAAAAATATACACTGATTTCAATCTAGATATTTACTATATATATATATATATCTATATATATATATATATTATATCTATATATATTATATATATATATATATATATAAATATAGTATAATATATATATATATATATAATATATATATTATATATATATATATTTGTAATATATATAATATATATATATATATATATATATATAATTATATATAATATATATATTATATATAATATATAATATATATATATATATTATATATAATAATATATTATATATATATAGTATATATAGTATATATATATATGAAAGCTTTAATATTAATTTATTTAAAATACATATATAAGAAATAATAATATCATACGTAGGAAAATAATAAAAGAAAATAAAAATTATTGGCAAGTTAAAAATGCAAAAAGTACTTGCAAGTACTTTGCAAATTTTCAAGTACAAAAGGCTCAAGTTACAAGTAACAGTAAAGCTGGTTTTTAGAAACTGCAAGTACAAGTACAAGTACAAGTATCTAGAATTGTTCAAATACAAGTACAAGTACAAGTACTTGTACTTGAACCCCAAGCCTGATATATATATTTATATATATATATATAATAATATATATTATAATATATATATAATATATATATATATATTATATACTATTAATATATATATATATATATATATATATATATATATATTATAGATAATTATATATATTATATATTCTGAGAAACCAAATAAAGCTAGCAATATAAAAATTGGCGGAAATACGAATGCATTATTTTAATC
>JABUQX010095013.1:0-22500 GCA_015478945.1 Trachelipus rathkii
ACAGTTTGAAACTTTATATTTTGCAATAATCTTAGCAACTTATAATATTATACTATATATATATACAGTTTGAACACTTAGTTGGAACTCATATACTGTAGGCAACTTACAAACTTGTGAGGCACTCAACTGGCACTAAGTGGTCATCAATCGACACTCCTAGGGATCTCCACAAGTAACCGTGAGTCTATATATCATAATATATTATATATAATAAATATATATTATTATATATATATAATATTATATATATATATATATATAATTTAACGTATATTATATATATATATATATATTATAATTATATATAGTTATGTTAATATTAATATTTAGATGTAAACGAGACTTTATATCTTTTAAATATATTTCTGAAGTCTACGTAATACTACAAATATTAATATATATAAATAATTATATATACATATAATATATATTATATTATATATAATAATAATATATATAATATAATAATATATTAATACTATATATATATATAATATCAAATTATATATATATAGTATAAACATAACGTGTTTTCGTATATGTTTATATATATTTGTCAATTCCATCCACACTAAATGAAATATAATATTTATAATGATTAATGGAACGTTGGTAATTGATAAGGGTTTAATCTTATATAATAAATTTATATTTTTCATTCACTTTTTTTTTTTTAGCTATCGTAATTTTTTAGACAATAAGAAAAAAAAGCATATATACATAGAATTAAGTATGATATTATCCTTAAAACTATTATCTTAAACATTGTTGTTTAATTTTAGCAATTGTTTAACTAAACTTTTATATATATATAGTGCTATAATTAAGCAGAAATATATTTAAAATTATCTTTATTATTTTATAAAGTAATAGAACCTTCTGCACATTCTATTCTCACTTTTAATAATTATATAGTGCTGAGCCATCAAAGTTGAGCCATCAAATATGTTTGGGATTTTCAATAGTTATTTACTATATTAAGTCTTGCATGGGCATTCAAATTCTACCAACTATTACTAGAGCGTTATGACAATGATAGATTTATAAAGTACACTACTCGTATATGCCCATCATTATTATTATGAGGTAGTGTATCATCTTGTGTGTGTTTATCATTGATTAAATAGTTGGTGTGTGTAAAAGTTTTTTAAGTTGTCCTAATGGGTGTAGTGTATAGTGCCATTAGGTAGTGAGATTTAGAATATTAGTCTATGGTGAGTGCCGTAAGTGTCTATATGGTGAGAAGTGTAAGTGTGGTGTGTGTTAGTATGTGAATTGATGTATACAGTATACCATTAAGTATTGTTGTTTGTATGTGTATGTGTCTAATGTATGTTGTAAATAGGTTTACCTAGTGGAGTTTTGATGCCACAAAAATATCTCTTAGAATGGGTTCAGTGTCTTTGAAAGAAAACCAAAGAATACAAAACATAAAACAAAATATAAACACAATAAAGAAAACTCAAGAAAAAAATCTAAATAACGCTCACATAAACACAAGTTGCAATTCCATAAAGAACTAATATTACTAGCCCCTAAACCTCTAAGGTCAACAGATATCGCAGATACCTATGCCCCTGTATGATATAGGCAACCCACCTACTACAAGGATATCCCACTCACCTAAGTTAATAACTATATAAGTAATACTGATAAAGCCTAGCTATACCTTCACTCAGTACCAATATCAGTGAGCAATAACCTATATGCAACCTGTTATAATTAATATTATATATCATTTGGTCTAATCTCAAATAGAATACCACCCGCGCGAACGTATTCATTATATGATATTTCAAATAACTACTTAAATCTATATAAATACAAAAAATATATATAATATAACATTAATACATTAATAAATATATATATATAATGCTGTCAAATGAATACTCAGTTCTCTATATCAATAGTCACCTTACTTAAGTATTCAACAATATACAATTCTCTCAAACTGTTTTCTCCAATAGTACTCTATATATATACCTTCTCAGATTCCGAAGCGTAATATTATAACGTGCTGAGTGAATCACACGTTAACTCGAGAGCTATGACAACGATATATATATATATCATTTCTAATATTCTGTTTTAAAAATTATTAACTATCGATTTTAGTTAATCATCTCTCACACTCACTCACATATCACTATACAATTATATTCCTTGATTTCCTTAACTGTATACTTTATCTAGTTCCTCTATTATAACCAAGTTATCATAAATCACTTCCTTTCAATTTCTACATTTAGTGCAGTAATATCTTCTTTGATCTTATTCACTCGAAATGTTCGTGGTTGGTATAGATAAAGCCTCACCCCCAAAAAAAGAAACTGTGAGTGACGAATTAGATATAAAATAAACATCACTACATATTATTATAGCAACAAAAACAAATAAAATTATAATATATAAATAATAATTATAATAATTAAATAAAATATAAATTAATATTTATAATAATAATATAAATTAAATTAAATATTTAATAATATAATAATAAATAAAATAATTAATAAATTAATAAACATACTATAATTGAATGAATAATATAATCGATATGACTATAATCTAATTAATAATATATATAATATATAAATAATAAGTAATAAATTTATATATAGTATAAATAAGAAATGTAAAATACTTTGGAAATTTTTTAATAGAACGATTAGATAATAATAATAAATTAGGATTAAAAATACAATAATAATATTAAGATACGAATATAACAATAATAAAATAATTAATAATAATTATAAATAATAATATAAATATAATTAATTAAATATAAATTAATAATAATATATAAATATAATATAATAATTATAATATAATAATAATAATAATAAAAATGATATAAAATTCATGTTTATATTAAAAATATAATTATATATATAATAATATATATAATATAAAATAAAAAAATATAAAAATAATTATAATAATTAAATTAAATAAGATATTATAACAAATTACTCTTATATACTTATTTAATATAATGAGACGCATAATAAATAATTTGTATTGAAATTATAAATTATATTTATATATTAATTCAAATATATAATAAAATATTGAATTATATAGTATCAAATAATAGTTATAACTAGAGAATTGGACGGACTGTTATGATCGCTGAAAAAATAAAAATTATTTTAAAAATTTAAATATAATGTGAATGTAAGAATAATTATGAAATTACCAATAATATAATATTAAATATGAGTATGATGAAATAGAGTTTAAAAGATAATATAATTAAATAAATAATATTATAAATAATAATATATATAAAAAATCATACTAAATTAAAATAAAAAATTAAATATAAAAATTAAAATAAAAATAATATATAATTTTAAATTCTAATTTTTGGGAAATATTAAACAATATATAATAAATAATAATAATAATAATAATGAATAATTCTAAATTTGATAATATTAACTAAAAAAATATGGGCATTATTACATATTTATTAAATAATATTTAATAAATTATATTATAATTAGAATTAATTAATATAAATATAATAATAATAAAATTAAATAATTATAAATATAATAATAATATAATAATTAAATAATAATAATAAATAAATAATATAATAATTAAATTTATATAAGATCAATGTATAAATAAGATATTTATCACTTCACACACCAGGTGTTATTAACTACGGGTTGTTGACATATCTCAGTTTTGTTAGTTTTCACTCTGATGATCACTCATAACAAATTACAATACGAAATTAATACTATAAAATTATATATATATATATATATATAATATATTAATTATAAGAAAACCAATTTTATATAATAACAACCAAATTCCAACATTCTATTACTCAATGACAAATCATTACAATAATCAAATAACCAATATAACATTTTACTTACCTACCATAACAAGAAATGAAAAATCAAGTCACTTGAGTAGCTGATATAGAATCAATCATATGTGAGCTATAGAATACGGAAGTATCACTGAAAGAATTGTATATTCAATATGATAAAAATGACATTAAACCTATATCGCAAGAATTCTAACGCTATCATCCTAGCAAACCATTTACCTCATTATATTACTCAACCTCTTACCTCTTTTATATCATTCTTCCGTCATCCACGACTCCATTTTCAGACCCACTTTCTATCTATCCTATCATTTCACATCTTCAAAATTGCTCTACACTGTGTACTAAGTACTCATATCATCAAACAAATATATAAATATTTTCATTATTATATATTATCAGCTCATCTATTTATTCTACAATAAGCCCGGAACAATACATACATTTACACGACCCAACATTCTTCCCATCCTCACAGAATACTGAAACACCGAGGAAGCGTGGGCAACCCAAAGCCAAACATTCCATGACGACACACATCAGCACACGATTACACGAGCAGTCGAAAAAGCAGTCACAAACTACTATTCTTTTCCATTGGCATCTGATAGTAACCCACACACAACACACACACACACACAACACACACATTATATATATAGCATCGAACGCAGTAATCACCACATCCATTTTCGTAAAGACTTTCATCCCACACATACTATAACACACATTCGGACACTACATAACATATAGTGAAAACATATATCTATTCTCAGGGATTACTTTTACATTCACCTTAATACGTGATAATACAATACATAATAACAACCTCAAACGTCCATGTACAGGTTTTATCTGAGCTCATACAGCGAGCATAATCGACACTAATTACAAAGGACTCTACACATCTCTTATTACTTAACTACCATTTCAGCTCTAACTTCATCACACTTATTGTGAGAGTCATTATTACTAATCTCATACGCTAACTAGGGGATATAGAAAGGGACGAGTCGCTGTGAGGTATATATACTATATATATATATATATAATATGGTAGGTTAATTATTCCGATTAACACATAATACAATTCAGGCAACTGCGCCCTATATCCAAAATCTACATTATATCCAGCCTTTTGCTTAGCGCTATTCCTCCTTTCCCCACAAACAATTCGTACAATCTTTTGTTCTCACTTAACTTTCATTCAATACCCTCTTATCAATACTGAGTATCTATTCTCACCATCATCAACTATAACATCACTCACAATATCTTTCCTCACTCTCTAATATCACCATAAGCAAAAACACCAACTAATTCTTACATCTATCTCTCAAATCACCGCTTCCACCTAATATCATACTGCCTTCCCCACAACAGAACCGAAATACAAATATACCGACACATCACCAACCCCTTATTCCTCTCACTCTCTTCTTTTTTCACATCAGGCACCTTTTGCATACATACTCTAGGATTGTCCATATCTAATATACCATCAAATACATGTGCAACCCTTTTCACTCTATACCTAGCATCATACCCATCTACCATAAACATACTATCCTTGTCTACATCTACCCCTACATTCGCATTCCACCCTACCTTCACACTTACCACACCATCCGCTTTCAAAGACATATCTTCCAGAGCAAACACCTCCACACCTTTTACCAATTTCACCTTTACATCCCCTACCTTATTCACATACATCTGACATTTCCCATCCTTATTCACCTTTTTCTCTATCATCATACGATCAGGATGGATAATCATCCCATTCATACTTAAAAACTTATACCCTAACAACAGATCATACTTCTCATTCTTACTATCAATAACATAGAACTCACCCTCTTCCATACTTATACCTCCAATCTTAACACTCTCCCTAAATTTTGTAACGACCGGTATTACCATATTACTAATCCCCTTAATATTCCCTTTTCCAGACTCTTTCTGATCTTCCCGTATATTCATCCTATCATACGCCCTTTTATGCACTACACTGACCATACACCCAGTATAAATCAGAGCTCTCACTCCAATACCTCCGCAATAAACGTTAATACTCATGCACTCATCTACTGGACCAGCCGAAAATATATCCTCACTTACAATCCCTTCCCTAACAACATTCAGCCCCTTCCAGCCTAAGGGTCCACCAACTGTAAACCCTACACTGGCTCGTTTCCCGGACCAGTTCCCCTTACCTGATTACTCATACCCGCCGGTACTTCATTCACACTTACATTCCTATTACCACCTACAGCCGAACCATTGCCAACAACATTTCCAATACCCAAATTCCCACCACTACCAGCAACTACATTTTGATTCATTTGCGTCATCCCAGGTTGTCTTACTCCCCAACACCTACCAGCCACGTGCCCTACCTTCCCACATAACGTACAGGTATTTCTAGGGAACCTGCACATCCTCGAAAAATGACCCTCAGTCCCACAATTCCCGCATACAGTCTTCCTTACATTCACACCTTGCTGACAATCTCTTACCCAATGATCTATCCCTCCACATCTCCTACATCCGGCCCTTTGAGGGTCTGTGTAATTCATAGCCAATGGCCACTTGCCCACGAAACTAAAACCACGCGCCATTTGCCAACTATACATTCTGAAGCTCAAATGTCCATCTACCATACCAACCTAAAAACACTTTCCACATCCATACCCCCTGCATTCTCTCTGTTCCATGTCCTATTCATATTCTTTCTCACATTCCCTTGATTGTACCCAACATTCTCTCTCATGTTCTGTTTACCAACTGGTGTTCTGCTTGCCTCATCTCATTCGTACCTCCTGCATTCACCTGTCTTTCATTTTCACCCCCATAGAAATCTTCAGAATTTTACCAATAACTTCATACGGATTGGCCCTAAGAGCATTCCTATAAGACTTATACTGTGCACTGGTGAAGCCCTTTCATTCATTCCCCTACCACTGTACACTAGGGTGGAATGAAAACCACCCTAAAAAATTTTTTTTCGATTTGCGATTTCTAATAGTGGCCAAAAGTTGTCAGTAGAATTCATAATTAAAAGAATTACAAAATTTCATTGCTCTACTACAACGTTTTGAGTGCCGCAAAGAGCCTAAAAATTTGAAATTCTTTCGAATTTAAGAAAAATTCAAAATTTGGTTGCATATATTTTTATTAAAGCTATATATATACAGTTGTACACATTTACTGCGAAGTAATGCTATTAGCAACAATAAAGTCTTCTTAGATTAAAAAAAAGAAAGACAGTCTGCACAAAATATTACGCACAATAAGAAATTGACTTTAGAGCAAATTTTTTGTATTTTTCTCATTTTTTACCAATTTATTATGCATTGTTAAAACATGTTACAGTAATTAAATAAAAGAAAATGAAGCAAGGTAAATAGCATATTATGTGGTATATGTAAACAAAAATTACTTTATAGTAAGAACCAAAAATGTAAATCAATTAAATCTTTGATAAGATTAATAATATCCCAACGTTTGAAAATGTTTGTTTTTCACTGCTTTGGCACATTGAAATGTTTTTTTGGATCGAATTATGGCAGATGCTTTTGAGATACAATTTTTTCATTAACAAAACCTTCCCTAGAAGATGATCTACAGACATGCAAAGATGACTCAATAACTAGTTAAAACACTTCTTTCCAGCGGCTTGTCTTTAACATGGAACGCTGAAAGCAATTAATGAAGTTCTCCACAACAGTTGGATTCCTGAGTTTTCATAATGATATTGTTTAAAGGGAATCATTGGAAAATATACTTTTCATTGTGGCTCTGTGATTTCAATGTCGTACCATGGGATCATATAAATGTAATCTTTAGCGTCAAAGTCGATTTTTGGAATTGTAAACTTTCTAATTCCACCTCTACTCTGCTCTTGCTTTTAGAAGTCTGTGCAAACCAAGCTCTCTAATATGTTTGCGCTCATCACATAGCATGGACAAAAGAATATTTTTCTGGATCTATTATTTTTTTAAGATCAGTAGTAAAGATAGCGTGAGTAAGAAATATGCTTCCAGAGATGTTTAGAACCATTCGAGCATGAAGGTTTCAACTTAATGTTAAACCACATGTTTTATTAAACTTCTACAATAAAGTTATGCCAGAAATTTGAAAAAGGTTTTAGTAGGAATTTCAGTTGCACATACAATCGAATATTCGATTTCTTAAATGTAAGCTATCTGAGTAGCAAGTTTTTTCCAGGGTTTTCACATAGATAAATCCAACGATGCAGTTTCCACTAGAAACATATTCAATACATATTCCATTATAAGTACTAGTATATCTTAATCTGTATTAAAATTACACTTATAATTACTTTACTATATAGATAAGAAGGTTATTTTCACAAATTATTTAGGTAAATAAGGAATACAACATAGCTACATGACAGTTTTGCCGCTTAACCTATAGTTCTCGCTTATAAACTCGATGAGATACACTTATGAAGTTTTACTACCATCTAAAGAATAAAAAAGGTATGGCGTGAGTTACAGCAAGTATCATTATATTTACATGGAATAAAGTACATAAACTAACCAATTGCAGTGATCTACCTTATATTGTTTTCACAACAACTAAAATATCATACACATTAATTAGTGACTCCAGTATTACATCTGTTCCATTATATCACCATCCAATTACTAGTCGAGGTAATAGTCAAAAGTTGTTTAATTTAGTTATTATGTTTATTCGTATTTATCTACGGTAAAAAACTATTTGCTCTCTGCATATATAATTTTCCATGAGCAACCAGATCTGGATGTTACATGGCCTATAAAAACTATGATTTGGTTCTCTATTTAGCGATAACATGCTACTTTACTTTGTTGATAAAAGTACATTATTATAATAACTTATATTTCTTTTCTTTTCTTATATCGAGAATAATATATGTATCTTAGTCATTTCTTCTCACATCGTGAGAAAAACAAAATCCCCTATTTATTCAGATTTATCAGACTCAGTCATTATACTGTGAGTACTTTGAGAAGCAATTTTCCCGATTCTCATTGTATTATTTCGTCTTAAATTTCACATACAATCGATTACTTACTATTTTGTCATCACTAAATTATTAAACTAAAATCTGCAAAGTAAGACGCTTGACTACTGGCTGGATATGATATAAGCATAGTATATATAAAACATACTATTCACTATCAGATATTTCTGTACAGATTTCACATATATGGAAGGCATACAGACGTAGCAGTATTATAATAGATATCAAAATATTGAGCTATTTTTGGCTACTGTAATATGCTGAGAAGGACTATGCTAAATTTGTCTCTTTTAGTAAATTAGAGCTACTATCTTTTCTTTTATACATCACTAACAGTGAGCTATAAACTGTCACACTATATCTTCGTGATGTCATCACCTATCATGATAAAATACCTTATGAATGTCATTGTGACAATTTTTATTAAAGTTTTTTTGGATGTAAATTGCAAATTCCTCTGTATTTCTTACTTTTCCTTGCAATCTTTCAAATAAACAAAGCGTTGTGGTAACTCTATCTAATGTTACCATAATATTTCTGGACGATCGTTGATCTTTCAAAAATTTCTGCCCTAAAAAAGGGACCTTTCCTTTCTTTTTTACAACTACATTGTTGAAAAGTCAAACTATTTGCAAAGCATAATCAATTAGATTTAGCATGTTCTTCAAAATGTAAGCAAGGTTTGAAATATCTTTGTGGTTTTTTTTTTATAGATCTTAACAAATTTCGGTACTTGTCATGATAAGTTTTTATCATTTGTAAAATTCCGGGTATTAGAAACTACAGCCACAGGGCCAAATGACCACAGATTTGCAAGTTTTTTTTAGCTAAAATATAAGATATTTCATTTACAGTTGACTCCTTCGATGATGTATTTGGTTTGAGGTTACGTCTTACAAGAAAATAGCACTTCATTACATCTTGGTATGTTGGCAACATTACTTCACTTAAATCATTAAAACTTCCGAAAATAGGACATTCCACCATTTGTCTAGTGTTAACTTCTTTCGACAGAGCCATTTTGTTACACAATAGTAATAACAACGATACACACACACTCAAAATATACCGTATCACTTACATTGACTCTGAAGTCTGAACTCAGTAAACTTTGCTCGTGAACTAGCGACTACAGCCAGGCTAACGAACGCACAATTGCACATTGAACACAAAACGCACGCAGCTTCATCTTTAATCAAAATATTTATTTCTGACCTATTTCTTTTCTTTTATCCTAAACCCAAAAAGTTAAAAGTATAAGCAAAAACGCTGTTCTATAATAAAAAGGTCAAAGAAAGTACGAACTTTGTAATTGGACTTTTAAGATGCAAGTAGGAAACTAGAGAGAAAGGTAAATAGAGCAAAAAAATGTCAAAATGTTATGAATGTATCGTCCTGCGGCAGCCTCAAGACATGCATCCGATTACCATCAAATTTTTATTTTTGTCTTTTTTTACATCAAAAGCAACTTTTCCGCACTATTAGAAATTAAAACAAAGAAAAGAAAACTATAACTAAATTACTTTAGTTATCTGCCTCTCATACTCCCTTTATCCTTTCATTCTTTTTCAAACTCACGATCTTCTACTAATTTCTAACTACATCCTCCATTGCAACGTCCCTACTCCCACTATTTTCTCTTACGCCTCGCATTTATAAAATCTCGCCACCTGGATGAGGGGATAAGATGAATAACAAAATGTTATGAAAAATTCCAGAGACGATCCCTCCTCCAGTGGCGGAGTTTATAAATGCGAGGCGTAAAGAGAAAATGAGGTGGAGTAGGGAACGCTTGCAATGGAGGGATGTGTTAGAAATAGTAGAAGATCGTGAGTTTGAAAAGAATGAAAGAATAAAGAGGAGTAGGGCAGGATGTTAAGTAGGTGAACGAAAAAAAAATTTTTTCTTTGTTTAATTTCTAATAGTGCGGAAAAGTTGGCCTATTTGATGTAAAAATAGACAAAAATAGAATTATATTTATGAATCGGACAAATGTCCTTGAGGTGCCGCAAGGACGGATGACATTTCAAAATTTGAAATTTTTTGCTCTATTTCAACCTTTCTCTCTAGTTTCCTACTTGCATTCTAAAAGTCCAATTACAAAAGTTCGTACTTTTTATGACCTTTTTATTAATAGAACAAGCGTTTTTTTTTCTTATACTTTTAATTTTAGGGTTAGGATAAAAGAAAAGAAATAGGTCAGAAATAAATATTTTGATTAAAAATGAAGCTGCGTGCGTTTTTGTGTTCAATGTGCAATTGTGCGTTCGTTGGCCTGGCTGTAGTCGCTAGTTCACGAGCAAAGTTCACTGAGTTCAGACTTCAGAGTCAATGTAAGTGATACGGTATATTTTGAGAGTGTGTGTATCGTTGTTATTACTATTGTGTAACTAACACTAGAGAAATGGTGGAATGTTCTATTTTCGGAAGTTTTAATGATTTAAGTGAAGTAATGTTGCCAACATACCAAGATGTAATGAAGTGCTATTTTCTTTAATAACCAGATACATCAACCAAATACATCATCGAAAGAGTCAACTGTAAATGAAATATCTTATATTTTAGCTAAAAAAAAAAAATTGAAAAAATAGATGGAGCCGGAGTCGGTAATTTTTAAAATACAAATTTAACAAATGATTAAAATATGCAAGTAAAAGAAATTAAACTTGGAATATTCTATAAAAAAAAACACAAAAGCATAATTCAGACCCTGTACTACATTTGAAGGAACATGCACTAATACTCTTAAATAAATTATAGAATATTAGCTACCTGCAGATATATAATCATATATAATATATTGTATATGTATATATAATATATATAAGTTTATATATTTACATAAAAACGATTTAGTTAGTTTGTAAAAAAAGAAAAGGAAAAAAGTCACGTGATATTATATATTTTGGGCAGAAATTTTTGAAAGTATCAACGATCGTCCAAGTAAAAATATAAATAGTTATAGGTAAACATGAATTAAGAGTCATCCTAATAACAAACGAATTATTGTTATTATTAGTAAATCAAGGATAAATATGTAAGTATACATAAAAGAAATACAGAGGTAAATTTAGAATTTTAATACTTACCTAATAAAAATTTAAAAAAATGTCACAATTGTATTACGAGACATGTATATAGCTGAGAGAGTAGTATATGATAAGAGACTATCGTAACAAACAAGAAGAAGTGTATTTAGATTGTTTTAGTGACTGCAAATATGCTTCATCGTGATTAGAAGTAGATGAAGAAGCAAAAACAGATTACAGATGGCGCATTACAAAATGATACTCATACTTCCATTTACACTAATCTCTCATTTGCAGACAATATACATTTGCATAGAAGCCCCAAAAAAATACTAGCTGTAATAAGACTTTCATTTAAACTTGCGTCTATTGCCGTAGCGCACTCGACACGTAAATAAAGTAATCAAATGAAAAAAAAATCAATTGATCTGGTTCATTATATATACACTGATTAGAGATTTGTCTTGTGTATCATCAGTAGCAAA
This sequence comes from Trachelipus rathkii, assembly GCA_015478945.1. Classification (NCBI taxonomy): domain Eukaryota; kingdom Metazoa; phylum Arthropoda; class Malacostraca; order Isopoda; family Trachelipodidae; genus Trachelipus; species Trachelipus rathkii. The sequence continues at coordinate 12,415 of JABUQX010095013.1, forward strand.
AACGACACTACATATGTGTAGATTATTAGGTTTTATTATATATTTGAATTTTATAATTATTATTGTTTATTTCCTTATGTTGTTATTGTGAAAGTATATAAGTTAACTCAGGTGAATGTGAGCTGATTAAAAGAATCGGGGAAGAGAAAAATAGCATTTAAAGACATAGACGACTGATTACACCTTGGAGTAATAAATAGGGGTATATAGCTTTCAGATGGAAATGTATAGAAACGACAATATTACTAATGAATTATATATATATGAAAACTGTTCAAATAACAAGGTACTGAGTTCCTTTTCAGAAGAGCATACCTATACTGTCGGCGTAAAGACACTATCTATATATATAGTATGAGTTTGCTTTTAGGACAAATTTAACTATATTCAAAGGCAAAATAGACCTTATAGACTTTCTATATTTTAAGTAATGCAATTTTTTCCATCTTTTCTCAAACTATATTAAGTTAATATGATTTTTATACCTGAGATAACGATACGATACATGAAAACACGAGTATCTTGTTTACATATTTTACGGATATGGATTTTCGCGAACTGAGATCAGATATCACGTGGAAATACTACTAGTAAATGAAGAAAGTATAATAATCGAGAGAGAGTAAAATAGATAATAAAAACTCCCCCAAAATAGATATAAAAAACATGCACAAAAGTCACGTTACGTTTCTTTCCTGCATCTACTGGATGTAAAATTGGAGAAAAAAAAATTCAAGAGATTGAAGATGGAAGCATATTATTTGAGAGAGATCATAAACGTGCCAAATGACTGGTTTGAGGAAAAAATTGGGGCAATTTACGCCTGAATGGTTAAAAGACTAGTAGATCTTATTCTCTTTGCTTATATTTATTTTTTTGCAATCAGAGGGAGAAGTGATGCTAAAATAAATAGAGATGAGTCTGTGGAGTGAAAATTTTATAACTTGTTAAAGGATAAATATGTAAATTTGAGGACACATAATCTAAATAGATGCTTCACAATAATGTGTGAGTGCTTATATATTCTAGAGATTGAGAATACGAGAAGATTCCGTATACGCTATATTTTATTAACTTCGTGGATACACATCCCCATCTTGAATTCACCTGCAACAAACTTTATCTCGAGACCCAAAGGAAGATGTAGATTGGACAAAAAAGCATACAGTTCTAGAGAGCGTATCTTTTCTTGTTACGCTTGAGATCACTGGCTATACTTCTCTATATATATATAGTCCCTAAATCTACGGTAAGGGATATACTTTTGAGTAATAATTGTGCGCGTGAGAGTGAAGTAAATGAAAATTGCTTATTTTTGAACAGGATGAACCAATATAGATTCCTAGCTTTCTAATCTATCAAATCTATTGAAACTCCTTTTTCCAATATACATATATGAGGTATCTAACTGTTCTTATTTACAACACTTCTTCACGGGAAAAGTCTATATCTTCCTTTAGCACGCATTCGACTATCTCGAGATTCTTTTAGTTGTAGATCTTTAAAAAAACTAATTGATTAATTCTCACAGTCGAATAAGAAACGGATACCTCATTTATATAACTTTTCTAAAGTAGTCATACCACAGTTGCTATCAGAGTGAACTAGCTATTCATGACAATGGAACTCGATGCGACAACATAATTGGACAGAGCATTGGCTATTGACTCTTTAAGCTACCCAGTAGATCTCATAAGTCAAGAACTATTAGTATGGAGAGTATTACGAAAATTTTATGTAATGCATATTACTCGATGATGAATTACTGAAATCTCAACATAACTACAAGTCATACGAGCTGTGAGAGTGAGCACGAACTCTCACACAAAGATTAAAAATTCTCAGGGAATTCGGAGGCATGGGAACCCTCGTTTAAAACAGGGAAGCATGGGACCCGTACCATTAATAGTGTATTGGGCGACACATATAATCAAAAGTAAGAAATACCTCCACTAATAGATTATCTCCTTTATACCCAATTCATCTTACTCATAAATATCGACTTCATGAACTGATGTGTGATATAGATGCCTTTTATGAGAATAAGAATTAGCAATGTAAAATAAATGTCTACATGTCTACATTTTAAATCCAAGATAGAAAAGCAAGAATTCTCGAGACCAGACACAGCTGCGAAAGAGCTTGTCGATTAACATCATGTCTATATGATCATTTACAGCGATGCTTCGAGCTATGATTCATTAATATGGTAACTCTGTAGATTATGCATCGCGATACTTTCTAGGAATCAATGCTGTGCGTGTAATGGAAACGTTGTATATTTTTCAAAAGCGCACCAACAATAACCACGAAAAATCAGATAATAACACATCATGCAAAAAACATTCAGTTCTCTAATTAGGAAGCAATCACATCCGAACGGTAAGGTAAAATATCAGCACATATATGTATATAATACTCACGCGCCAGTTCCTGTGTGTGAGTCAGTCAAGTACAAGAGCTGACTAGTCGTCATATATCAATCACAGAGATTTTTAATCTAGTGAATTTTAACTCTTATATTATTAGGTGATATTACTATATATATAAAGTAAAATTTTTATGTGTACATATATATACCGGATGGGAAAGTTTTTGACCTATCCGTTCTGGAGCGGATCTTCATTATGTTATTTAAAATATTTTTAAACAGGAGTTATCAATACTGAATACCTGAAATATTTATCTAGAACAGTATGAGAGCTATAATTACAAAATTTGCTACTAAAGTCCAATTTACATATTTATTGTGCTGATATATATAATTTTGTGCGGGATTTCTTATCTTTTATATAATCTAAGAAGACTTTTATTATGTATCTGACTAATAGCTATTACTTCGCAGTTAAATATGTTTATACACTGTGATATGTATATATATATATATATATATATAAGCTTTTAATATTAAAAATATATGTATATACTGATATTGAATATTATTTCTATTATAAATCGTAATTAGAATTTCTACAAATTTTTAGGCTACTTATATGCGGCACCTCAAATAATGATTGTATAATGATATGAAGTACAATGAAATTTATATGTAAATCTTATTAGAATTATTAATAGTGCAACTTTTTTGGCCATATATTAGAAATTCATATGAGTGAGCTAATATTCAGTGAGAAAAATAATATTTTTTAGGGGGTTTTCATATTTCCACACCTAGTATCGTGATATGAGGGAATAGTAATATGAATAATGTAGGCTATTCACCATAGCTCCACATAAATATAAAGTCTTAATAGTGTAATGACTCTATTATAGGCCAATCCGTATGAAGTTATGGTAAAATAGTCTTATAAAGATAGCCTATGGTAGGGTGAGTAAAATTAAGAAAGACAGGTTAGAATGTATACAGGATGTATACGAATGAGATGAGCAAGCAGAACATATAACCTAGTTTATGTAGTAAACGACAGTAGAGATGATTAATGTTGGGTATACAAATCAAGGGAATTGATATATGTAGAAAAATATGAATAAGGAACATTGAGAACCAGATGAAGAATGCTAAGGGGGTTATTAGGAATGTGAAGTAGTTTTATGGTGTGGTAATAAGATGAGGACATTTTTGTATTTTCATAGAAATGTAATTATGGCAAATGGTGAGCGTAGTTATTATTTGTGGCATAGTGAGTATTCATATGGGTCATATGAATATTACATACAGACACTATATACTACTATTACATAAAGGTTATATATAAGCCGTATAAATGTATAGGTAGATGTGTGATGATAGTTTGGCTGATGTTGATAGGTAAGAGATTGTCAAGTCAAAGTAAAGGTGTGAATGTAAGGAAGACTGTATGCGGAAATTGTGGGATATACTGAGGTATTACTAATATATATATATATTATATATTTATATTTTATTTATAAATACTAATAGAATAACCTAATTCCTAGTAATAATAATTCTGTACGTTATGTGGGAAGGTAGGGCACGTGGCTGGTAGGTGTTGGGAGTAAGACACTGGGAGACGCAAAGAATCAAAATGTTGTTCTAGTTATATGTGAGTGGAATGTGTATTGAATGTGTTGGCAATGTTCGGCTGTTAAGTGTAATAGGAATGTAATAGATATAGTATGTAAATTAGAATGATAATACTACTAATAGGCGGTATTAGTGAAGTAATTAGCAGTTGAGTTAGGTGAGAACTGGTCCGGAAACGAACTCAGGTATATGAGTTATTAATAAGATGTGATAGGTACCTATTATATGAGCATGTGAAGGGGCTCATGAGTATGTTAGTTAGGAAGGATTGTGATAATGATGAGGATATTAATTTGTATTCAGTGAGCACTGCCAGTAGATGAGTGCATAGAATATATTAACTACGTTATATTTATGTGCGGAGTATTGAGATAGATAGCTCTGATTTATAATGGTGAATGTATGGTACAGTATGTAGTGCATAAAATAGTAGTAATGATTAAGGTAATGTAATAATAATATCGAGAAAATCAGTAAAGTAAGTCATGGAAATGAGTAAAATTTAAGGGAGTTAGTAATAGGGTAACACCGTCGTTATAACCAAATTTATATAGGGAGATTATGTAAAGAATTGGAGGTATTATAAGTATGGAGTATATAAGAAGGTTAATTCTATGTTATTGATAGTAAGAATGAGAAGTATTAAATCTGTATGTTAGGTAAAGTAATAATTATATATATATAGTTATAGATAATAAATGGGATGATTATATCCTCACATCTGTAATTACGTATAAATGAATATAGATGAAAAAGTTGTGAAATATATGTTAATAGTAGTGAGAAATGGTCCAGATTAGTTATGTGAATAAAGGTAGGGTTAAAGGTGAATATTAGGTATTAAAAGTGATGGAAGTGTTATGCTGCCTGAAGATAATATTACTTTAGTGAAAAGCGGATGGTATGTGTATTAATAAGTGTAAAGGTGGTTATGGTATTGCGAATGTAGGTGTATGAGATGGTCGACCCTATAAAATTATATTAGTGCAGTTTCTGGTGTGAATGTATATTAGAGCTCAATTAATTAGATTAGAATAAGAGTTTAGTACACTCAATGTATTTGATGGTATATTAGAATTAATGGATAATCACAAATACCCTTAAGAGATCATAATGATATGTACTAATAAAGGTGCCTTGAATGTGAAAAAGAATAAGAGTGAGTAGTAAATAAGTAGGTTATTAGTAGTTTGAGAGATATAGTGGTCGGTTAAGTTATATATGTATGTCGTTATTATTCTGATATTGGGTAGTGACAGTATCGATTTTGGACCAGTATTAATTGGGGGAAAAACTTCACACTAAGGTGTGATGATATATATGAGAGAAGAAAGTAATTGGTGTATTAGATATATGAGATAGTGAGAAGAACAGTTGTTATATCATAAGGTGAGTTGAATGAAAGTTAATAAGGAGACATAAAAGATATTATTAGTAACTCAGATATGTTTGTGGGATATAAGGAGGAAGCGTCACACTAGCAAATAGGTCACTGAATAGAGATTTGGAGTTTGAAGAACAAATCTCTATGATTAGACACGGTTGAGATTTCAAGCGTTTTAATGCCTATTACGGAAGTACTTAAACTCTACCCCATTTCAATCCTGCGCATTTCGTCAGGACTCCTGTAGGCGACTTATATATACTTGAACCACACACAAGTAGCAATACAGCATAGCCGAGCGAAATCTATATTGCTGCGAAAAGACAGAGTTGTATTATGATAAAGTCATGCGAATAGGCTCTTGTCAGTTATCCGAAGTATGTTTGAATCAGTTTGTATAGTTCCTTATGTGAGTTTTTTCAGTCACACCGTGATTTTAGTTGCGCTGCATATTGCAATAGTCCAATAACCTGAATTCTGTATCCTGTGTAATAAGAAAGAGTCTTTGTATTTATATATATAGATTTAAATAGTATAAAGGTTAGAATAAAAACCCTGTAAATAAGATAAGGTTTTCCATATGTGTGATTAGTGTATTCATGAAATATGTGGTGCTATTATATATTATAGTTAAATATTTATAATAGTGTATGTGAAGTAAATGAAAGTGATCTTTACGGAAAATAGGTATCCTTGAGTGCATGGTACTATCGATGCCAATGGAAAATGATTAAGTAAGATAGTATACTGTACTATTTAATTTCTGAGTATACACTGCTAAGTATACCGATACAATTATAGTCCTATAAGTTTAGAGATTTGAGCAACATTATAGTGAGGTTAGCCCAGACGTATTACCGGCAGCCTTCAGAGGGCGTGAATGTATATAATTGATGGTCTACCTATAGAATGATATTCCCAGTAATAAAATGTGATGTGATTATTTTAATATATTTAATTATAAATATAATTATATTATTAATCCATAAACTGAATACACATTTCATTCACTGTATGATATTGAGCAGTCAGTGATGATGTGTTGAAAATAAATGTGGAAAAGAAAGTTTCAATGAAAGTTAAACTTATTAATGGTATTAGTAATATCGTACTTTGTAGGTAAACAAATATATTGTTTAATAAGGTTTAATGTCATTTTTTTAATTTGACTTCAATCCTCAATTCTCGTCGTATAGGAAAGGTTTATAACTTGTTGGTATTAATATGTACATATGAGGATATAAGATGGAACCTGTATAGATATAGATTTTGCCCCCCCCCCAAATCATTATATATCACCTCATTTTATAGATGTTCGTATTATCAAGCCAGTGACTTGAGTGATATAATTATATTTTCTCAATTTTATTTCGTGTATCCTTAATCTAATAGGTTTGTTTTTCTCTATGTATTATATGAAGTATAGGTTGCATATTGGTGATGATAATATGTAGAATATATATGGTATGTGATTAATAAATTGTTATTATTCTATTTTTAGTCTAAATCGTTATTTGTTGGTGTCAACAGGTGAAACATCTAGGTCAACCACCTCAGTTAAATCACCTTGTGTGGTAGAGGTATTATTTTATTTATTATTATTTATTATTATATTTATTCTTATTGAATATATTTATATAAATTTAGAGAATGATTATACATAATTATTATTTATTTTATTATATTAATATCATAAATTTATTTATTATATTTAATTATATATTATTTATTACTACTTATATATAAGTAGTATATTATTATATCTCTTAATTAAAATATAATTATTGTGTTTAATTTGGTGAAAAATTTTCATTAATATTGTTATTATTATTTATTATTTTAACTCATTCTTGTCTATTCTTATTGATCAACCATATTATTAATATGTATTATATTATTATATTATTATTCTAATCAAATGGATGATTCTTTTAGTATTATATTATTATATTATTTTATTCAATTTATATTTAATACTCATATTAATATTTTTTATATTGTGATTCATAATTTATTCTTTTAATTCACTTTATATATATATTTAAATTACATAAAAAATAACTTCTTATAATCATTTAATGATATAATTTGATATAAAAATTTAATTACATTTATACACTTCACAATTACAATTTATATCATTCAATATTCAAAAAGGAAAAATTTCAGTCATTTAAAACATGATATTAAATATATGAATAGTGAGATAATGTTTAATTATTATAAGAAGAACTGATAAGATCTACATAAATAGTATAATAATAGGAATTTGTTTATATAAATAACATCCTTTCCCATTTGTACTCTGTAAAACTGATATGATTTAAATTATTATATTCTTATTATTCCTATTTATATAGTATATTATGATTTATTTATTATTGTAATTTTAATATTATATCATATAATATAAAACATATATATTTTATTATAAAATATATATTATTAAAACATTTAATTAATATATATATTATTATAATATTTTAAATTAATAATTAATTTATATTTATAAATTATATATATAATTAATATAGGTTATAAATAATATATTATCTTATAATGATATAATTTTGAGAGATATATAATTATATTATATAATTATATATAGAGATTATATATTATATAATTATTATAATTATATTATTATAATATAGAAATTTAAATATTGGATACATGTAATATTAACATAATATTGATAAAAAACAAATTTATTATATTATATATATATATATATATATATATATATATATATATTATATATATATATAATAAATATACTATATATATATTATATATATATATATATATATATATATATATATATATATATATATATATATAAATTATATATGTGATATATATATATATATATATATATATATATCTATAGATATAAATAAATAAATATAATATTATATATATTACATATCGGTATCTTTATATTTATTATAAGTCTCTATTATATATTTTCATTTTATATTTTTAGTTGATATAGATATTCTTTAATATAATATATTATATATATATATATATATAATATATCTATTATATATATAATATATATATATATATATATATATATCAGACAAAAATAGTCACAGTAATCAGTATCTACAAATATGTAAAATACCTATTTATATGGTGGTGTTTTAATTTTATTTATTTTTTAAATAGGTTTTTCAGATTGGATCAGAGTGATAGAAGTGAATCATAGTTCATTGTTTGTTTTGCTTGGAGTAAAAAACCAATAAAGGATCTTTAATAAAAAACAAAGAGTTTTAAGAAAATATAAAAAGGTTGCAATTACCTTGCAGCTCCCACATTTACATGAACACTTTACCATGAATTCGGTAAAGAGGGAATTGGAAAGAGATATTAAAATTGAGCCATTAAATTTTGCTGGAGAAGGCAAAGATTTTCAGACTTTGCAAATTAATGATTCTGAAACTATGGGAGACCATCACCTGGAAACCAAGAATATATCTAAAACTAAAGAAGAGGAATATAAACTAAAAGTTGCTATTTTGACAATTAGTGATCACTGTTTCATTGGTGAAGCAGAAGATATTAGCGGTGCAGCTCTTAAAACTTTGATTGAAAATGGTTTACTCTTCAAAGGAACGGTAGTTGATCAGAAATGTTCGCCTGATGACAAAGAGTGCATTCAAGAAGTTTTAATGGAATGGTGTGATGAACTTCAAGTGGACTTGGCCTTAACAACTGGGGGAACGGGTGTGGCTGCTAGGGATGTTACTCCAGAGGCGATTAAAGAGGTAATTGAAAAAGAAATTCCTGGTCTAAGTCTTAAAATGATTAGCGAATCACTGAAAGTGACTCCCTTGGCGATGCTTTCCCGCCCAGTTTGTGGTAGTAGGAAAAGCACTTTAATAATAAGCCTTCCAGGAAGCTTGAAAGGATCGCAAGAGTGTCTGAGTTTTGTAGCTCCAGCAATTAGTCATGCAGTAGAACTTTTAAAAGATTAGAAGAACAAGATAGATGCAACTCATTCTATACTTCAAAAGAGAGGCGTTGAAATGGTGGTAGAGGTATCTGTATCCGACACTTTTGAAGCAGATGGGGATGACGATGAAGTTCTTTCGAAAGCTCAAATCCCGAAGGTGGCTAGCCGGGATCGTCAATCGCCTTATCCATTAATATCTGTTGAACAAGCTCAGGCGAAAGTCATGACAAAGGCTTTTCCACTTTCGTCTGAGACTATTAAGACCACTGAGTCATTGGGTTTTTCGCTTTTCGAAGACGTGTATGCGAAGGAACCAATTCCACCATTCCCGGCATCCGTTAAAGACGGATATGCTGTTATTGCGGCTGACGGTGCCGGTCCCAGGAGGGTCATCGGTCTTTCTTGTGCAGGTGTCGAACCTCATTTGCAAGAAATGTTTAGTGGGGCGTGTATGAGAGTAAATACTGGAGCCCCAATACCTCCAGAATCTGATGCTGTTGTGCAGGTAGAGGATACAAAGGTACTAGTCGAAAGTGATGATGGAAGTGAAGAAATTGAGATAGAGATATTGAAGGCACCTTCAGATGGCCAAGATATTCAACCAAAGGGCTGTGATATTAGCTTGGGAGAATTGCTTTTCACCCAAGGACAAAATGTTGGTCCAGCAGAAATTGGAGTCCTAGTTTCTGCTGGTGTTATGGAAATCGTGGTTAATAAAAAACCTGTAGTTGCGGT
>JABUQX010095013.1:30000-41746 GCA_015478945.1 Trachelipus rathkii
ATATCTTACAATTACTCTATTATTATTATAACCTTTAAATCTCGCATTATTCACGTTACTTTCAAGCCTCATCTCTTTTAAACCCGTCTAGTTGACTCATAATCTCTACTCTTTACCTATTAAAATTACTTCTTCGATTTTATTACATCTCATATCTAATTCACTATAATTCATTTTTATCACGCATATTATATTAATAGTGTATCGGTAACTACTTCTAATCTTACTCTATTACCTTCTTCTTTATCTTTATTATGATTCTATTCACGGACCAAAAATAAATTCCCGAACAGTCTAATTATAGTCCTGTAACCCACTCATCATGAGTACGAAAGTCCGGAATCTTGCTTAATAAACTACGGAAGTTAAACTACCTAGCGACTAGGCGCCTGTAAGCCGATAAGTATCGTAATAATGACCTCCTTTATATTATGATGTATTGATCACTTATGGAGTTATAACTTATAAGGATATCACCCTTTATCTGAGTATATAAGAGTATAAATTATGTATAAATTTTTACTAGACTCAGTAAAGTTATATTAATGAAGTGATTATTCTATAAGAAGAATTTGTATGGTTTCCCTATATAGGGTATTATTATACTTTAGATTATTATATATTTGGTTAGGCTTATCATATAATACTAATATATTACTACTTATATATATAATATAATATATATGTATATATTTTTAAATATATTGAAAATAATTAATTAACTAATAATTAAAATAATAATCAATAATAATAATAATAATAATCAATAATAATAATAATAAATAATAATACAATATAAATAATTCCTAAATAATAATTAATACCTTCTAATCATACTTTAACTCCAAATATAACTTCACATCTATATTTATTTTACATCACACGAATTGAGAGTATAGAGATAGTAGTCAGATTATACATGCTCGGAAAGAAACACAAGTAGGAGAATATAATTAAACAATAAAATAAAGTCAAGTAATAATAAGAAATGACAATAAGCCTATACTAAGAGCACACTCAACTGAATAACTAGTATATAATATATAAGTTAAGAACATCGTCGACAACATAGAAATAATAATCCCAACTCTGACGTAGAGTTAGCTACTTGAGCAGAACAATGAATAAACGGATCGTGATTCGCTCGAGACGAAAAAAGGTGAGAGGACTATTGTACGAAAGCTGTAGCGGATTACTATTTCTCCTTTGGGCAGGATCTACCACCTCGAGAGAACCAATCGCATCGTTAAGGTAATTATTACCACAACTCTAGTCTATAATCACCCTAACAACACCTGTATACCGCTAATTCTCTACTACTCTCATATTAGCTCAACCTTTCTACAACGCCCTCTGCTCACCAACTCACATCAATTTCTCTCTACTGACTCAAATACATTACTTTATTAGACTCAATCCACTTTTTCTTACGTGGTATCCCAGCCGGTCGGTTCCCACTACTACTCACCACATATACATCCCGCTTAACCAATACCGAAATCATATTTCATTACCTTTCCACATGAACCAAACCTATCTATCTAACATTAATTCATTTATTCTCATATATCGTTTAATCACCTACTTTTTTTCACACCACACCAAACTCTTCTTATACGTTCATTAACTCCATCTTTTATTATCAATTTCACTTCCTCAACTAACTCATAGCAACGCCTCACTTAAGAATTTTGTACTTACTTATAAACACATTGAACTTTAGACTATTTCTTCTTATTTCAAGACCATAGTCTCATACTACTTATCAATAACTAACATGTTAACTTAACATATACCCTCACATGGCAAGACCTATAGCGCCACTCCAGACTTAGTCTCCATTTTACTTCACCAAACTGATTATTAATATGACTCAATCTCCAGTCACCCATTATAACCTTACTACACTTGACATTATTACTCAACGTAAACTTCACCTAATCTATCAACTCCTGCACATATTACATCCGTTCCATATTCATTATAATCCACAACACATACATATACTACTAAATAATTTTATAAACTTAGACACATGTTCTATTACATACTTCATCCTGGGAGGGCTATAATCTCTTATCGAGGATCTATTATAACATAAAACCTGGGCTCCTATATATCGCTCTATCTACTCAGATTAACAATTAGTAGGTTACAATCATATCATCTAACTCCAATTTTTTCAATTAGATATCTATATTTATTATCTTTAAATTCTATTATAGAATATTCCTAATTCGGACCACTATCCTGTTCTAATATATATATAGATTTATCCATTTCTATATTACTCACATGTTATCACATAGGTGATATTTCATTACTCACTGTATAAGTAACATTCATTTTAGGGCCGACCTTATCCTCGTTGCCTTATATGTAATACCTATTAAAAAGGCTTCTTAGATACTATGTCTATTCTCAATTATCTCAATGTTTATTAATTCAATATATACTTTTTATTTCACTTTAGTATTGCTTCCTTCTCAATCAAACTACTTGTTCCTCACTAAACCCAATTAGATATATTATTGTTTTCTCAAAATTCCTAGCTATTTAAAATATCCAATACATTTAATCTCAGACCTTTAACATTACTTCACTTAATCTATCCTAAACAATCATTATCCTTGCAAGTCTTCTTCATCCATAAAATCTACTTCTCTCATATTTTCTCCTCCTTATATTTATCAACTATGCATATATAATCTATCACAGTGAAAGTAATGACCAGTAGTAATTCAAATATATTATCTAAATTATAATTGTCTATGTTTCAAGCATCATTTATTAAGCTGTTTATAATTTGCTACTTTATTACATTTAAGAAATTCCAAATCTTTATCTATAATTCTCATATCCAATCTAATCATTATATATATCAACTACTTAGATATATAAATATCTAAAACTAATAAATTATATAAAAGTAATATCTACCATCATAATCGCTCAATTGATCGATTTTTCAAGCTTATGTGAGGGGTCCAGTGTGGTGTGCAGCGACTTATCAAAACTTATTTAGCTCCTTATGCGGTGTATTTTTTTCCTGTCTGTTGCACTGTTTGTATTTCTCCCACTTCTATATAATGGTAACATTCAGTTTATTTGTACTTGGCGGAGTCGTGAGTTATGCAGATTTTGTGGCTTATAGCATCTTGTTCCGCACTCATGATATCAATATTTTCTTTTACTATCTCGCTAATAATTAAGGCCTAGGTACACTCTTATTTCGGCGTCTATAAGCATAGACTCCGTACTAAAACACTTAATCTCTTTACCTGACATCAGACAGTGGCAAATTAAGGTTTCTTTTAACCAATTTTTATCGATATAGAGTTAATGAACATTTCTAACAGGTCATGCAGATATAACACTACCTTATATATAATATATACTATATATACCTACGTACTTTGGAGTACAATAAAGCAAAGGTAGACTAAGAATAAAATAAAGAAAATAAGAAAGAATATATATTAACTATATAGATATATTAATATATAATATAATATATATATAATATATATATATTATATATTAATATATATAAATATATATAATATATATATATATTATATATTAATATTGATAATATAATATATATATATAACTAATATATATATATATATATATATATATATTATATATATAATATATTTATCATATATATATTATCATTATTATATATAATTTACTATACTATATATAATAATATATCTACTATATATATTTAATATACTTCATACCCTTCCCTTTTTGTTTCCAAGACTGGTATATATATATAAAGGTGTGCTGTAGCCTGCATCTTTGACGAAAAGCAGTAAATTAAGAATAAGTGAAGCGTCAATTGGAGAAGCCCCGCATTTAACCTATTACTTATATTATATTATATCAGTCTGTATCCCAACCACTAATCTACTACTACTCACCTAATTTAAATATTAGTTAGTATCAGTTATATAATAACTTCAGTTATTTATATCACGCTAAAGTTATACTATAAAAAATCTATCACATACTATATATCATATATTAATTATATATATATATATATATATATATATATTATATATATATATATATAGAGCATTATTTAACATATAAACTATAGATATAATATATATATATATATACGATAATAGGAGTAAATATATATATACTACTCTAATATCATATCTCATTACCTCAGTACAAGAATATTAAATATATATATATTATACGTCTTGTGTCAATCATATATTATTATATAGATCTAATACAGGTATATCCACTATATTAATATATTATACACTTATATCTGGCCTATATATAGCTATAATACGGAGTTATCAGGAGGTATAGATCTACCACTCAACTACAATTATATATATATATATACTACTATATATATATATATTAAAAAAATAGTCACATACTAATTATGATAATAAACAAAAAAACCCCATCTCTACCCTCTAATTATATAATTACTAACTTATCAACTATGTATTATTATATTATATACACTTTCTTTCACTGCGCCTCTGCCATAAATATCATAACATTTATCTCTTCTTCCTACATTCGTTTTAACCGTTACTCAATCCCTTTATTTCTTCGGTTCATCTATCACCAGCTGGTCGTTATCCCTAAACACACTCTCACTACAACTAGATCAATGCCGCTTAACCACATATTCCCCGAAACGTGCACATATTTACTCTCAAAATTTTGTATTTTTTCCACTTTAGAAGGGACCAAACCACCTTAATTCACTCATTTATTCTCTCATACAAATATATATTTGGCTACTCTACTTTACACATACACTACAAACTTGCATTATTATTAATTATGCCTAAACGTTAACGATTAACAACTTTAATCTCATCATTATGGTATTATCTGCATACAATTGATCCTTTTCTGAACTACATACCGTTTGCTTAAAGATATGTCCTAAACTTTACAGCAATAATAGCAAATACTGTCTCACGCAGAAAGTCACACATATTCTCCTATTCACTATGTAGACCACAGATAAAGTTCTCCTACCCTAATACGAAATAATCGCGGAGAGAGTGCCAATCACATCGAGTATACACCAATAGAAGGCATACGAATAATGACCGTCGGAATAAACATCTCTCAACCTTAAGAACAAGTAACAGGTGCCACCGTTAACAATTCTCACCACCAAACATTGGTGTATTGGCTCATCCGTACCACCTAGTCACAACCTCTCTCTATCATATATTACAGATACTAACGAGACGTATACTACTATAACTATCCTCTACCTGGATCATCTCCCGTTTTAGGCCTCTTTTCATTTCACTCCAAACGAATGTATGAGTGACTGACTCTTCACACTATTAAAAGTCACTCTACCAGAACAATTTTCTACGCTTCGACTACACTATTTTCTCCTCACAGATATTATCATCACAGGTCTCAAGCGGACTTGAGTACCTCAGAAGGGTATCTCTGATAGTTACCTTTGAACTTAATCCAAGTATACTACCATATCTATTATTCTACTCCTTATTTAACATTACCTCATCTATTCATTGTCATTATTATTATTAAATATCTCTCACCTAATTAATACACTTCTCTAATCACTCTATTACTTATAGTTCGAGTTACACATCTAATTAATATCAATAAATATATTTAAAATTATCAATAATATTTATATATAATATTTATTATATTATATATTAATTATTATATATTTATATATTATTATTATTATTTTATTATTATATTATTATTAATTATTAATTATTAGTATTATATTATTATTATATATATTAGATATTGTATAAGGTCTAAAATATATAATGTATAAAATTTAATTTTTATTACTATTAATTATAATTTTTTATATATATATAATGTTAATCATTACTAATTATTCAATTCTATCTATAAAATAATAACTAATATAGTTTGTACCTAATATGTTGTATATTATTATAAATTATTATTATTAATTAATTATATAATTATTTATTTAATTATATTATATTTAAATTATTATATATATTAAAATTTATTAAATCATTATTATTTTTCATTACTCTGAGAATTATTATTATTATTATTATTATTATTATTATTAATTATTAATTATATATTTATTATACTAATTTATATGATTAATTATGATGTTTAGAATCGCTCTTACTACGTTGTTCTTTATTATATTTATTCACCATAATACAATCATATCTTAAATAACAACTTCATCATATATTAGTATTATACTTATTCTTCTATACTTCTGAATTCTATTTTCGCAATAACTTCATTCACTTATCCATATATATTATTATTATTATTATTATACTATATTGAATTATATATCACATAGGAGACATTTATTTATATTACATCTGTATATAACTTGTTCAATCTCATCCGCTAATTACTATATCCATTAAAAATCAAATTCATACTATTTGACATTACATTAATTATTGTTTATATCTTACTTCACTACTCGCCTTCAACTATATCTATTAGAGTCTATACATATCTTATTTATGAATTCAATATTCCAGAAAGCACACTCACCACTCAAACCACACACACTTGAAGCCATAATTGTTCATAGCGATAATCATTTTGCACGCATACTAAGAGCTTCCCTATTTTACAAGTTACACCCTGACAACGCATTTATTAGTTTCAAAGCTTAATTCATTAAAGACTGAACCGCGCTGAATCAAACCAGCGTTTCTTGTATCATGAAGAGATCAATCTACATATATAATAACCATTAACACATAACATAATCTTATATTTATTTCTTATCACTAGCCCGCGTAATTATTTTCCTTTCCATCACAACATAATAACGAGTCTTGTTTCCAATGTAGAAGAAAATTGAGAATGCAAAATAAACCCTCACGAGATATACCAATATAGGATCACTATCTATGTTATCGTATACACCACAATCTGGACTCTCCGCCAAGGACATGACTCGATCGCGAATACTGTACATTGTAGGACCAAACCAATATACAAACCATGTAGCCTAAATCTAATCCTAACAACACAGACTAAAATTTACCTTATTTATATATTCCACTTACTAATTATTTAATTTATTTCTATTCACTATGTTATTAACTTCACTTCTATTATTATTTCTCATTCACTTAATTTAATTCTTTTTATTATTATAATTATTTATAAAAATTGATTATTACTATTATTATATTATATTTATCTGAGCTTCATTCCATCCAAATTTCACTTGGTATATATTTATATATTTATCCCTCGCCATGAGAGTGCGACACATATTATTTTTTCAACTCACCAGTTTGAAATAACAACGTATCTTCGTATTACTGTTTTTGCAATAAACTAAATGAATGAACAACTTCAGTTCACATTTCTCTCATCACTATATGATAGGTTTTGAAGCCTTAGTTAGATATTCCGAAAAGTCACATGTAGAAAGAATAATCTCAGAACTAACTTCATCTCCATCTTTCACATTACGTCAATATACCATTACCTCACTTATCCTTTGCTAATAAACTCAATTCCCCAAAATTAATCTATTTATATATTTAATTTACTTATGCTAATAACCACTGCAATAATCCTAACTACAATATCCTATCACTATCTTCATCCCTGTTAATATTATGCATAGATTTTAGAAGTGAGTTTCTTTCACCACATCATCCTCATCACATCTTTCATAGTATACAAAAGCACCATCTACTGTTTATCATTATATTCTATAAGCAGATTACCCTATATACTTATAACTATATTACTCAATTCTTATTTAACTCACTGTTTCACTAGCGCATTCCTTCAGATAGAGTACTTACCTTATATCTACCTTGATATAAGTCCCACATTATACTCATGTATTTTATTATATTCTACTCTCTATTATTACCTAAAACTAGATTCATATAATATATTACCTCTTGTTTTTTTCTATACCTTCTAATGTACATTAGTCATAATATACTATTTTAAGTAATTAATATCCTTTTTCCTTACACCCTATTATATATAAATTATATACCCAGCTAATCTATTCTATTATTGAGAGACTACGTCATTTATTGTCACTTTTTAGTACATAGATCACATATCACATATATAGCCTATTTCTTTATTTAAACTTACGCGCTTGCCTCACATTCTTCATCTCCACCAGTTAACATGTTAACATTCTTTCTTCCTACCTTACACTGTTAACATCCACATACTTCTTTTGCCTAACTAACAATTGCTTCCTTCATTTGCCCCCAGATTTCTCAGTATCAACTTGTTCACATTCAACCGTTTACTTGCGGAGCGCTCTTACACACTTATTCTCTTATTGGTCTTGTCACCTCCTTCTGCAACTCTGTAATTTTACCTACTCTCTCCTCGCGCAATCACTCACCTTTCCTCGCCTTTCTAGCACCGAGAGCCTCGGCCGCCGACTCTTAATTTACATAGACAGACATAATGATCCGATAATCCCATTTCCTAAACCCGTCACTATTAACATCACACATACTTCAGACATCTCCTTCTCACCCACCACTAAAATATAATCAATACTTATATACTATATAGTTATATATATATATATAATAATATATTGATATTAATAATAATACTATTAATACTAATAAATAGTATATATATAATAGTTAGTTATATATATATATACATATAGTTTTATTATATATATATTATATATATTTATAAATATATATTATATATATATATCTATATATATAATATATATATATATATATATATATATATATATATATTATATATATATATTATATTATATATATATATAATATATATAGATATTATATATATAAATACTATAATAATATATATATATATATATGATACATATAATATATTATATATATATATAAATTATATAATATCAATATATATATAATATATATATTTATATTATATATATATATATATATATATGCTAATTAGGTATTAATTAATTTGCTTTTGTTGGTGAGTTACATAAACGTTTAATAATTTTTAGTTTTTGTTACTGAAATAATGAGTTTAATGTTTAGTGTAAGGCAAGATTTAATATTTTGTATTTCTTATTCGTTTATTTAGTTAAATTACAATGTTTTAACCATAAATATTATTTATATTTCTCCTATAAAATATTGAATCACTTAATGCTATTACTTATCACTCATTTAAAGTTAATTAGTGTTAATTTAAAAATTGATTGATATTAGTGTTTAAAGATAAATATAGAACATATACAACAAATTGAACTAGCAAAAAAAAAAAAAGGATTACTGAAACCAAATAATTTTAAATTTAATTATAAGAACAATTCTAAAATAAGATTTTGTTTTATCTTACAGTTGGCTTCTAAAGTTCGATTGGATCCACGACCTGAATACCACCGAGCCACTCTGTCTTGGTCTTCTGGGGATAACTTGCCCACTGCTCATTCCACTGGAAAGCAGATGTCTTCGAGATTGATGTCCATGGCATCTGCTCAAGCCCTTTTACAGTTACCTCCTGCTACCAAGGAAACGACTTTTATTCCTGCAGGCTCTGTTGTTGAAGCTATTGTACTCAGCATATAAAGTTTTGGGTATAATATATATATATATAATATATATTATATATATTTCATATATATATATAGTATTATATATATATCTATATATATATATTATCATGTAGTATATATATATATATAGTATAATATATATATATATATATATATATTATATATATGATTAGAGAATTGCTAAGAGGAAAGTCATATGTTGCTACAAAATTTTAATTCCATCACTTTAGTTTTTAACTTTTGCGTTTTAAACCATAATTTCATAAAACTTAAGACAATTCTTATTAGTGATGCCTTTTATAAACAAGTATTTTAAAACAAGATTTAAAAAAATTAATATATATATATATTTATATTATATTATAAGATATTATGTATTTATTTATTATATATATATATACTATATATATATATATAATATATATAATATATAATATTAGTATTATATATATATATATATAGTATATATATATATATATATATGAGGTAGTCAGAAATTACGAACATTCCGATTAGCCTTCATATCTTACAATGTAATAAGCGCGTGTTGTGAGAAATGTGCTCGCAGGCATGTTAAGGACGGTAGCGGCAGCGTTTGGCACACGGCTGTGCATGTGTCCGTGTTTTACAATCCATTTTGGTTTGAGGCACTGTCGTTGGCGTGTTGTCGGAAAGAGTGTAAAACCCTGCCTCCCTAAACGCCCATCTTTACAGCTGAACTGATAACGCTGGTTTTGGCTGTGGTCAGAATTAGCAACCTACAACCCGGACGTCGTTATACAATCTTCTCGATCTCTAGAGGCGCTCTCTTGGCTCTGCTCGATCGGTCAACAAGGAATCCTTTGGTTTCATCTGTCCAATAGTTCAAAAGGCTTGTCCAGTGCGCCGTTTAGGCTCAGCCGCATTGGATTTGTGTTGGGTTGTCCTTTCGATGTGGGTTTGGTAATTAATGGGAACAGAGCGCTGATACAGAGGCCAGCCGTGCTGCCGCCGGCAGGGTAACTAGCAGACGCTTCCTTCCACTGATTTTTACGCATGTGTCCGTCAGGGTTTCCTCTCCTGCTGGGAGACTTGTTGGGCTTAGGTAATGAATGGTAAATCTGCAGGTATAGATGAAATTACTGGTATAGGTAAGAATGGTAAATCTGCAGGTATAGATGAAATTACTGGTGAAAATGATCAAGAACGGAGGCGAGAATGTGTGATTGATTGGATTTGGTAGTTGCGTAAAAAGGCGTTTATGGAGGGTATAGTTCCGAGGGATTAGGAAGGACAGCAGTAAATGTAACCGGTACTTATAAAGGGTAAGGGAGAGGTAAGGGGGAACTATGGGAATTATTAGGGGAGATTAGTTTATTGAGTTCGTCCAAGGTAGATATATGCTGTGATTTAGTCGAGAAGATGCGTAGAGTGACTTGCAAGGACTGATTGGTGGAAGGAACAAGGTGCGTTTTAGGGAGTGGTAGAGATGCGTGGATCAATCTTTACACATTGAACAACTGATTGAGAAAATGAGGGAGAAGAAGAATAAATTGTATTTAGGTTTTTATGGACTTGCATATGATAGGATTAATAGGGAACTCTATGGGCAAAGGTGTTAGTAATATAACTGGCTCGCTCTCGGTGGTAGGCTTTCTGAATGGAATTCAAAAGATGTATGACGATAGTGACGCGTGTTAAGAATCATGGTGTCAAAAAAGTGATTGGGGTTTTAATATTAATAAGCGGAGTTTAGGCCAGGATGTGTATGTCTCCTGGTTATTCCAATTTGTATATGGAATGGGGTTATGAAGAATCTCAGAGATTGGAGGTGGCAGAATGGTAGTTAGAATGTGGAGAATGGAGGTAAGTGGAGGTGCCCTACCTATTTATATCGCGCACGCTCTCGCGTTTGTGTGTGTGAAATCAGAAGAGAGTTTTGAGAGGAATTGGTAGATGAGAATTTTTCAGGGTGTGTGAAAGGGTGGCGTTTGAAAGTGACGCGTATGATAGCGTACGGGTTGATGGTGTTTGTGAGTTAGAATTAGAGCACAGGGCAGAGAAGGACCCGACTCCTAACGGTGTGAAGTTTGTTGATCGGTGGCAGCTGACAAGCTGTCTGGAGTTTTTATAAATATTTATGGAAATATTCTCAACGTGTTGGATTGAAAGGGA
>JABUQX010095014.1:0-36352 GCA_015478945.1 Trachelipus rathkii
TTCAGCTCTAATATGCCCCCTTTTGTGACAATAACTACATATTTCCAAAGACTTATAATATTTATCCATTTATTTAAATTTTTATTCGAATATAAACTTTATTGAATGTTTAATCTTCGATTATAAAATATTCTCGCAAATGCAAGAAAAGTCTAAATTTCAAAGGCTTGTTGTTTTATAGTGTTCTGGACCATGTTACAACACAAATAGAAAAAAAAATACAACTGACGGAGTCTTAAAAACATAACAGGGCCTCTCCGCCACTTTATTATTATTAAAAATATCTATAATTAATTATAAAATATCGACTATTAAATTGTTAAGCATATCTCAATATTACTAATTAATATATTTCTTTCTTCTTAGTTATTTATTTCATAAAATTAACTTATCTTCAATAAATCGGATATCGATATTAGTTAGCTTATATATTATTATTAATGCCTAATTGATATAAAGTAAGTAATAGATTTAAAACGTAGTAAGTTATAGTATTATCACTATCGCTAGCCAAGAACATGAGACAGAGAAAGAAGAAATAATATTGAAAAGTTTGTAAGTAAGAGATTATGATCTATAAAAATCTTCGCTATAAATAGAAAGCCTAGAGAGATATAAGACAAGATAACCGAGCGGAAACGACAATACGTTTGTTGTCGACGTTATGTTATGAAAAAAATTTATCACTACTTGAGCTGACTATGAATTAAGTCGCTAACAGGGAATCACTTACGAAGTGTACTTACCAGTTCGGTATGAGTGAAGAACACCGAATATCTGAATGTTCCATTCTCTTCACTTCAATAGTGTAGATGATTGGATGGCATTATACAGGCACTGATCATACGGACGCAAAAACGAAAAGGTGAAGAAATCCGTCGTTATATCAAATATCACACACACGCAGCGCATCCACTGGTGAGGCAAAGATAATTTCTTACTTTGAAAGATACAATAAATTCAAGATTTTGCTGCACTAACAGATGTAACTCATCCACCCAAGTGTTTAGGTTTACGCAATAGAAAATTACTAAAAAGATAAAAGATATTATTAATCTTAATTACTTTCTTTGGTTATGTTTTTAAAACCTTCGTTCCTCAAACAAGCCCTCTTTCATATCCTGAGGCAGATCGTGCACTTCTACTTTTCAATTCATCTGCCTTTCCTCATCAATACTTATTACTAACTTAATATAAACTTACACTTTTTCTATCTCAAAAATTCCAGCGAGAGATATATATTCAATATATATATATATTATAGCATAACTACTTATTTACACTCCTACTATATCAATACATTATATATACCTTCACATATATTATATATCAATACTATCACCTATTATTATTCACCCATAGTAAGTAATACTATACTAACCCACTACCTGGGCATTTCCAAATTTCATATAATTACTACGAGTACTATATATACTAATAACCTACCGTATCACTACACATTATATACTAAATATTATATATATATATATACATATATTATTATATTATATATATAGATATATATATATATATATATATATATCTAATATTATATACCATTTGTATTATATCTTATCTCAAATATTATAACAATCCTAAAATTATATACAAACATACACCCTCTATATTATATATATAATATAACTTACTATATAATAATACTATTAAATAATAACATAATATTACTTTATAATTTGAACAATATAGGTACTATACATAAGATTACAGTCATAAGTCACCAATACATATATGATTAAATAAATACAAAATCTTATAATATACTCACTTTTGAATTAATGCCAGTGCTTTTGGCTCTTAAATGCATTGACACCCTAATAGAGGCCAATAAATACTATACAATTAACTAACTAATATCATATAAAATAGATACTCCTATGCAAATTCACTATATATTCAGCAGCATCATATCACAAATATATCAATTATAAAAATTAAAGTTTAGATCTATATACCTCATATTTTGATTTACCCAATGCTATTAGTTTAGTTTGTGGAGAGTGCCCTATAACTTGAAATATATCTCTATATATATATATATAATATACATAATAGTTTCTCGCTTGAGAGCTAATATATATCCCCCTGACGCTTATATATATAGACAATACAATACTTCTACTATTGATGGTATGATAAGTATGTAGGCGGGATATATCATAGGACTATAAGGATAACAATAGACGTGAATCATAAACAGATGTTAAATAGGGTAACTACCTACGATATTTATAATATTAATTATATAATAATATATAATATATAATATATATATATAATTAAAATAAAAAATTAATATATGAAATTGTGTTCCTTCCTTTATATAGATCAAAATCAAAATATATGATCAAAGAAAGCAAAGCTTTAACTTAAAATCAAGTGATTATAACGAATGAACGAGCCTCCCAGTATTGCTTTGGGATTTTGAGCTAAACAAAATCAACTTTTCGAATAATATATATATATATAGATATATAATATATATATATATATATATAATATATATATATATAAATATACCCCCTATATATATATTATCTATGTAATATTATAAGTCTTCTAAAGTCCATAAAGAAATATGAAATATATATAACTAATATAGAGACTTATTTGTATCCGACGTCTAATAAATAGATACTCATTTAGAGATATATATTGTATTTGAATATATATATATAGTATGAGTATTATATATATATATATATATATATTCCTCCCCCTTTTAAAAGGGGTTATTTAACTAGAATCTATACATCTAGGTGTCCGTAGGAAAACCCTGGACTTTAATAAGGACATTCAATATTTTTAAGCACATTCCAACAAAAGTCGTAAAAATTGCAATGGTCTTTCTTACAATTATTAAGCTCAGTGTTCAAATGTGTTGACGAGCCCACTCAATATTATAATGTTTTACAAGTCTTCTTTATTACATCCAAAAGCTTTCCAACTACTTTAGGAACTCACCACTATATCATTAGTATTTCACCTGTTTAATATGTGCATCATGCGCTACGATATTTTTCTTTTTATTTTCCTTTTCCGTTCCCCTTTCATCATCCACCAGTTGCTATTAATTTGGGACTCTCCTAACCTCTATAAATGCAGCACTTTCTGCTCCCTCTATAGATACGATGTCAGCTACTGTGGTGACTGTACATGTTCGGATATAACTGATTCGATTAAATTAAACAGCACTCATAAAAACATTTCTTTCTATTTTAAGGGGATTTGTGCTTCGCCAGTAGTTGGCCGCAGATGGCGTTAAAGGCCCTTATCAGTAATATAGATGTTTCGGTTTAAGTTGAGGTATGATGATATCCGATGCCAAAATGTGAGGAAACAGATTGTGTCCCCCGGTCGAAACTCTACATTTGTCCGCTAATATTCTTTCTTTTCTAAACTTGTTTTCTCCTGTGGTCCATCTTGTTCTGAGTGTTTCGGTCTGAGCGTTAAATAATCACTTTCTTCTTTGTTGCTTGCAAATACGTCTCCTATGTGAATATGCTCTACTGATTTTATCCTTACCATAATAGACTTTCCATGTCTTCTATGACGTTTCTTGTCATTCCTATTTGCCATGCTTGTTGTCTCCATGGTACTATATATGTTTCCTTCTTATATCTCTGCTTCAAAATTTATTCTTTTAATATTCACTAGGTTTTTCATTTTGAGTTTTTTTCCCCACCTCTTTGACCTTGTTCTAATCTAATGTTGTTCCTTTTCATGTTATTTGTTTTTCTTTTTAATGTAGCACACATGGTATTCGTCTTCTTTAGGCTCGTGTGATACAAAGACAACAAAAAAAAGGTTCACCCATTAGAGGAATTTGTTTTCTGCACTTTCCAGGTATTTGCCCATCCCTATTACTCTTCTGGAACCAATCTATCACTCCACAACTTTATAGGATGACCAGGTCGCTAATGCTGAATGGCTTCTACCTTATTTCTAGCAGAACTCAACTAATTTTTGATTCTTAAATATCACTTTGGGTTTCTTTTTAAATATTCTCCTTTCTACGTTTCTCTCCTCTTTCATTTTTCACTTATTTTCCATTTTTTCCACACCCTTCTCCGGGACTCTCTTCCACTCCCTTAGAGTATTTATAAGTATTCCTTGCCTCCAGCTTGCCTTAATGATGGTATCGTCTTACTCGTGGTTTCATTTTCCGTTCTTCTCCCTTTCCTTTCCTGAGTGTAAGGAAAACACATTTATGCAGACCAAACTCCATACATATACCTTCGAACTTCTGGACTAACTTCCATCTGCTTGACTTGAACTCTTGTCTGTTGGGGCATAAATTTTAAAGTCATTAATAATAAAAACAAGGAGCGAAATTACGTCTCTCTTGATTTTTCGTTATGTAGGTTAATTCTATATCCATTTTGTAATTTAATTTATTATATTTCCTTCTAAAAGGTTAATGAACCAAAATCGAAGAAACCATGGCGATAAACGAATTCCCCTGGAAAGGTAGCCACCGATCCCTTCTCTTTTATGTTGATTTTTCCAACTTCAATGCAGTCTCCTATCATATTTTAAGTTTTGAATTGACCTTCCATTGTCTCATTCCTCTTAAATATTATTATATATACTATATATATTATTATATATATATATATATAGTATATATATATATATAATATATAATATATATTATAGATATATATATAATATATATATATATATATATTATATATATAATATATAATATTATAAGTCATCACCATTCGCGGCAAGGGCCCTATTCAAGGAGGGGACAGAAAATAAGAATAAAAAACTAAAAAATATTCAGCACTTCTTTCATTTCGCCCCTCTTTGACTTCCTTTTATTTCTTCTTCTTCTTCCTTCTTCTTCTTCTTCTTCTTCTTCTTCTTCTTCCTTCTTCTTCTTCTTCTCATCTTCTTCTTTCCTCTTGCTTTCTTCTTCTTCTTCCTTCTTCTTCTTCTTCTTCTCTTCTTTCTTCCTTCTTCTCTTTCTTCTTTTAGAAACCTTTTCCTCTTCATCCATTATCATCAAAGAATCTGCATTAACCAAAACCTGATTAGCAGAAATTTCTTCAACCTCTTCTTCTATGTGCTTCTTTTTTTTCTTTCTTTGGTTCTCATGTTTCATCAGCATCATTAACAATGAAGGAATAATTCAAACCAAAATCTCAAGAATCCTCCGATTTCTCCATTAACTTTTCATTCATTTTCCCTTTCTTCAAGAAATTTCTCAGTCATTTCAAAACATGCTTTCCCAGGACATAAATCGGATTACAAAGTATGCAGCTCAACATATACTGTCATTGCATGAGTTGGTTCTATCGACGATAATCCAACCGGTGAATCGCTGTCAATGGAGACAAATATTTAAATAAAATAAATTATCATAAAATTTGAAATTTGATCGTGTTTTCCTTTTTTTGTTTTTTTTTTTTCAATAATTTTTAAATTAGAAAATTGTTTATATTTATCTTGAAAATAATTTTGAAATAGGAAAATTGTTTTAATGTTAACTAATAATGAAGAATGAAATTTGCGTGTATATATTAACGGTGATTTTTTTTCTTTATATTATTTGCATTAATGTTTAATTAAATGAAAATTTTTTTAAATTTATTTTTCAATTTACATATTAATTTACTTTCATGTTTTAATTTAATACTTATATGTTTATGGTATGAATTAAAATTTGTTTAAATATATCACTGTTAAATGTTTTCTTTCCGAGTATTTTTTTTTTCTTTTATAGAAAAGTCAAATGTCGGTTTAATTTTGCTTTTAATAATGCAATAAATAATAATAATAATAAAAATAAAAAATAATAATATAATAAATAATATAATAAAATAATAATAATAAAATAATAACTAATATATTACATATAATAATATAATAAATAATAATAAATAATAATAAATAATAATAATAATAATAATAAATAAATAAAAATACTAAGTTACCTTAATTTTAATAATAACTTGGCATGAAATTCTAAAAGTGGCGACTTCAATAACAGAAATATTAGTAAGGCCTACCACGAATATTGCTATCATCTAACAATAATAATACTACTCACACCATCCCTAAAACCATAATAATTATATTGACTAAGAACCAGTAGCACGATGATCATTCACGATAAGATAATTAAAATAGTATAGATCCTATTTTGTAGATACATTAATCACATCAATAAGATAAATAATACGTCCAACAATTACATAATAATTATAATATATAAGCCATTATAAGGTACCCACTTACCATTAAACGTAATTGTACATCTCCATTTTGTCCTGAGAGCAGTAATGATATTGTGATTAATGTACACTAAATATATCGTAATATAATAATATATAACTAATAACTCATATTGATATTAATAATAGAAATTGAGAGTACACTAATGAACTTCCTTCACATAATACGAAAATTCGATGAGATTCCTAAATAATTACTATAATAACAAGATAATATCAATATAAAATAATAATAATTAATAATAATAATAATAGATGTAAAATACACTGTTCTAAATCACCATATTCAATAATAGAATTACTGTTGAGTAATGTCTTTTTATTTACCAGAACAAATCTCGTTTAACTACGAAATAGACAAAGGTCACAATCCCAATAGTCTGAGTAATGAACTAAGTGAAGAAAAACGAAGATAAAACTCACAACGGTGGCTAAACTTAATTAATTATTATTTTAATACATAAATTGTGAAATTAATCCCCAAACCAGAGGGAGGAGTCATAATAGAATTGAAATAGAGAATTATCTCATTTTCAGAATAATTTCTACTTAATAACGGAAATATAATATTACTAAAATATATACAAAGAACAACATA
Source organism: Trachelipus rathkii (assembly GCA_015478945.1). Taxonomy (NCBI): domain Eukaryota; kingdom Metazoa; phylum Arthropoda; class Malacostraca; order Isopoda; family Trachelipodidae; genus Trachelipus; species Trachelipus rathkii. Next base: position 6,862 of record JABUQX010095014.1, read on the forward strand.
AAAGTTTACAAAAGCTCCAGTTGTCTAACTTTCAATTAAAGCTTCGGTTTCAAAAAGAAACTCAAACAATGAAAATAGTCAATTTAATTAGTAGTTTATTGTGAGCGCTTTATTCACATCTCTTAAATTATTGTTAAATAATCTAAGTATAGAAATAAGTTACGTGTTCCTATTAAAGTAATCAATATTTATTTTAAATTCAACTTATAATGAAAGAAATAGTAAATTACTTTATAATTTTTTTATTTTATTCAAATAAGTGAATTTACATTCTTACAATTATCGGATAATAATAACACAAATCAAACTAAATAAATAACATGGAAAGGGAAAAAAATTCTTTAGAGAACTATTTCTAACCTAAGGAAAAAACTAATTACATACGAGACTATAGGGAAGAATATCGAAATACATGACATCACATGGAAAGCTCCTTAGACCAATGTCGACCTCATATACTGTGCATAATATCCATAATAGAAAGCCCAAAACTAAGACAAATGAGTTTGAAACGTATGTATTTAATGTTCAAACTAATATATGATCACTAAACTAATTAAGTTCTAGAGCGAAAATAAATTTATATAATATAAAATAGATGAATATTTATCAAATACATATATATTCACTAACAAAAATAATAACATATTTATATTAAGTACACTAAATAATAATATCTAATAATAATTAATTGACTTATAAAATTATATCAGGTATAAATAATAGTATATTGCACATACATCTCAATTAATATTATTAAATCACCTACAACGGTATTAATTTTTCTTTGTTATTAAATGTGAGTCATTTATAAATAAATGTGCCGTACAGTTATTCAACATATCATTATTATCGCTTATACTCAAAACTTAGTTATTATAAAATAATATAATAAATTAATCAAATGAAATTTAAAAAGATGATATTAAACATAAAAAAATAATATAGATCAGCTTACACCATAAACACATATTGTGCACCCTTTTCCGTAATACCGAATTCAATTACATACAACACACGGAACATCATAAACGAACACATAGAATAAAACTACTGGATGTGGAAACCAAGTCAAAACCGACCCAATCACATGACAATAAAAAATCAATCGAATATAATAATAACTAACCGAGAGAAATCATCAACGACATATATACACTCACATGCACATCATCTGACATAAGTTAATAATAACACGAAAGCACACGCTGTACTAATAATAATCACTTAGAGGACATCACTTAATTTATTTTTGTTGTTCATATCTATGAGAAGAGTGGACCTCACCAAAATATACAAAAGGCAAATACTGCAAGTTCCTACATATCAGAAGCAGCATAACAATACTGGCTATAAAATTTACAAAGTAATATTTATAAGTCACTATCCGCTATATATATATATATAAAACGAAGCTATCTAAAAACGGCAAAATGATGCATACCCACTACTGTACTAACTTGAAGTACCCCGTGATACAGCTAGTCATGCAAACAAAAACGTGTTCAGACGGAGCTTAAATAATAACTTATAATCTGAGAGGTTAATAATTAGCATAAACTATAATTCATATATCTTTATCCAGCTTTACAAAGTACTACTCCTCCTTAGTTGCTTATTATACGCTAACTCTTACTAACTTACCACTTAATCATTATACCAACATTACTTAGACATTATAATCCTATGACCCCCAAAATGCAATATTCTAAAATATTTAGTACAAATATCAATTTTTCAAAATATCAATAATATTTAATCTAAATATATTAGTGAGCTGGCAAAAAAGCTTTCATACTAAAAAATAACAATTCTTATACTAGATTATATACAATAAATATATGCTTTTTAAATTTATTATCTGAAAATGATTACTCTTAATTCCATGTACATTATTATCAACTTTATAAATATATTGGAAATAATTATAAAATTATATAATAGTTATTTTGATGCTAAATTATATAACTTATTTTTTATATTAGTTTATTACACAAATAGTATTTTATATTTTATTTAACGTATATATTATTTTAATTTATTTCACCTTACTAAAATCTCATATTACATATATTATATTCATATTATAATTATAAAAAATTATTTATATTTATACTACTAATTTTGGTGTAATCACTACCATTAATATATACTATATATTATACCATATATAATTTATACCCCCCTTCTCAACAAAAATTTTACGGACAATACTTATTATGAGCATTTTACTGGACACTTGATTTTTGAAGTGGAATATAAATCTTCCTCAATAAAAATCTTTAGTAATGCGTCAAATAAGTAAATTACACGAACACCTCTGTTAGAACGTAGATTATATTCTGAGAATTCCCTTATACCTTAGAAGTTTGAAAGGAATTCCTTAGAAAGTAAGATCAAAATCAATATAAGAGAAAACTAAACTCACGATAAAGAGTGTCTACCGACGTCACGTATTGCCAGCATCAAAGTATTTCAAAAAGACTTTTCCAATAAATATTAATAATTATTGAGTATAGGTTAAACATCATTATAATAAAAATTTAATAAATCATACTTCCTATAATTTTTAAAATATCATTTCCTTTGAGACCTTATTATATTATATAGATGAATTATATTTATCATTGATTATTAATTTAAATTACTCAGATACACTTAATTAGTTTTAATAATTTGATGTGTTTTTGAAACTATAACTAATTTAGCATCCTACTAATTAGATAATAAATAATTTAAAATGAAATACTTCTATTTTGATACATTAATTATATAATAATAATTATAATTAACTTGGCTTAATTATATCCATAATTTGAAATCTTTTAGTTATTATAATAAAAATACACCTTTAATTTCTAGATTAAATTTTGATTTTTTATAACTTAATATTTCCAGTTAATATCTTTTTATTTATAAATTTATTTTTAATTAATTAATTATTAATATACAAATTTATTCACTATACAATACCACTATTTTGTAATGTGTCTGAATTATTTCATTATTTTATTCCATTTTTTGATATAGATATATCTATAACTTAATTTTATATAAATATTAATATTTATGAATTATGTCATTATTATTATATTATTATTTCACAACATTTCCCCCATTATAGCTTTAATGATTGCACATCAATTAATCCTTTTTCAATTTCATAATATGATACTTTACTTGCTAAAACAGACCAGAATTTAGAAACTATTACTCCTAAAATCTTAAAAGGCGACTAAAGGGTTTACAGCAAAATTATTGTTATACCTAAAATATCTCCTAATTATTAATCTTATTCCCAGTATACTATATTTTACCCCTTAATAATTATCTTATTATGACAAAAAACATTTGAATTTTTAATGTCATGTTCCAAACTCTAATATATAATATTATATATATAATATACTAATATATATATATATAATACATATATAATATATAATTAATATTTATATATATAATTATAATATACTTATATATATATATATATTAATATATCTTAATATAATTATGAATTATATTAAAAAAAAACAAAAAATTAAATAAAAGACAATAGTATAATATGAATGTTAAAATTAATATATATTAATATATTAATATATATAATATTAGATTATAAAATAATATTATTAATGATATATATTAAATATATTATATATAATTAATTATAATATATTTAATATATTAATTGATTAAATAATAATTAAATATATTATAAATATATATTATAAATATAATATATATATAATTAATTATAATTATATAAGTATATATAATATTATATTATATATTATAATACTAATATATATATATAATATATATAATATCTATATATATATAATCAGCTCATATGCATGAAAATAAACATGCATCACAATAATCGCCAATCCATTTGAACATTATACCAGTTTATATACTATATCCAAATTAAAAGTATCATAGAAAAAACGCTATCGAATTTTTCAAATGAGTACCCAGGGGTGCCATTGTCTCCTCCAAACTATTTATCTTATGTATCTTATTTATCCTCAAGATTTAAAAGTAAATATAATTTTATTCAGTTGACTTAATCATCTATTCACAAGAATCGACCTAACCTTTCGCCACCAGCAGCATCCAATTAAACATCTTCCTACTCGAACAATTCTTTTCCACAAAAGTTCTCAATCAATCCAGTTTATATTCGACAGACGAGAACTTAACATCCACCTCACAGTAAAAGGTAATAAATAATTCAGAGAGGAGGACTCAAAAATATTATTTTTTGATCTTATTTTTTCTACGCTTTTCTAACACGGTAATTATTTGAGGAATCTGAGTAGGTAAACTCCAAAAGGTAACGACTCCGATTCTGATTCCGACTCAAATTCCAATATAATTTCAAACACGGCTCGGATTCTGGTTGATATACCGACTTCTTCGAATCCAATGATTCAAACGTTGATTCCGATTTCGATCCTCCAAAATTTACCGATTCCCTGATTGCCGACTCCGCTTCTGCAGCTCTGGTTAAAATCAGCATCTAAAACGCTTTAATCCTAATCCAATGGTCCAAATTTTTATAATCTCTGGAACCATTTTCATGTGCCATGAAAATTACAAATAATATATAAAGGAAAATCTATTCAAAACTCCGGATTTATGAATGGCGTAACAACCAAAGCTGACTTTTTAGAAATCAAACACATTCCAAAATTTGAAATTAAATATTAGTATTACAAATGAATATATGTTACGATCTAAATAATTTAAATTTAAATTAAAAATTTTGAATTATAAATGGTAACAAAGAGAAATGATTATTGTCATTAGTATGAAATGTGAATATTAAGATATTATATTTTATACATCAAATGATGAGCTAAATGTAACATAAATGTTATATATTAAACTAATTAAACTGAAATTTGTAGCAAACAAAAGAAAAAAAAAACGACAAAATATCTGACTATTTTTAGCGATATGTAAATAAGTAGACCCTATAGAATTAACTGTCTTATATGACAAATAGTAATTATTTATATATATTATATATATATATTATATAGCTATGTAATATTCTTATATATATATTATATATATATTATTATTATATTATATATATGAGTATATATAATAATTCTAAAGCTCTATAAATATAAACTCTTAGAAAGTTAATTTTTATACACGTATGAGTATATATATATATATATTAAATATATATATATATATATATTATATATACTATATTATATAATTATATAATATTTAATAAATATATATAATATTTATAAAATATTTTGGTGTGTTGTGTGTGTGTGTGTGTGTTGTCTTGTCTTGTGTGTGTGTGTGTGTGAATGTATGTGTGTGTGAGAAGAGGAATACTTAACTACGTACTACAAATGAATTACATTGAGGCGTGGCATCATGAAACCTCAACAATCATTTTTTTTCTATTAAAATACACTTTGTTTAAACAAACATTTTCCGAAGTACTTTCAAATTCAAGTGCAAATTGCGACATTAACATAGCTAAATTTATTATCTATATATATATAATAATATCTTATATGATATATTATCTAGTATATATATATATTATATTTTAATATATATTTATATCTATATAATATATAATTATATTATACTATTATATATATATATTATATATTAATTATATTATATATATATTTTTACAGTTTCACACACCTCACGGGCGAAGCCCTATTCAGGAAGGGGTGTTGCACGCTTCAGAAGTTCATCTAACGCAAATTACACAAATGAGCACAGACGCAGGCTTTGGAGTGCGGGAGATTAATACCATATCTGCGACAAGATCGGAAGAAGAAATTCAGTCCAGAAAAAAGTGGCTGGAAAGAAGGAAGATTGGCGCAGCGAACTAGCCTTGAGTTGCCATTCCACACACAAATCATGCGCGAACACAGGCACCCCTGTGCTCGCGAGGACGTCGTAACAGCTGGAGGTACGCGAGTGACATTCCCTAGAGCACCCTGCCGCTGCGGTACTATGAAGAGAGATACAGCACCAGTAAACATGCGCCGCAAAGAAGAGGCGTCAGTGAACGTGGATACGGAACACGTTTATAAGTATATTGGCCTTGACCTCGACCCTGTCCAAAGCTCGGTGAGAACCGAGCCCCCAGATATGCAAGAGCATACTCCAACAAGGGACGGAATGAGGCCCTTGTATATGACCTGAAGCAACTGAGAAGCAGGAAAACGTCTCGCAGTCTATACAAACCCTTCAGTTCTTGAGGCGCCCTAAGCGAACCGTTTGTCGATGTTGAAGTTTCCAAGAATTTTTTGTTATGTAAGGCAAGGATGTTTAATTCGTCACAGAAGACGAGAGACCGCGAAGAATCAAGAGAGTTGGAAGGTGTTTTAGAGAGGAGGATATGTAGAAGTTGAGCTTTTTTTAAGAATTAAATTTCACAGGTTTGAGACGACCCAACCCGGAAATTCCTATCCAATCTAGGAGAATGAATCGGAAAAGATTAAGACGAAGAGGCAATTCTAGAAGTTAAAAGAGGGAAGCAGCATTGAAATGAGTTTAAAACTGAAGGGCAGTCATGGCATACGATGGAGATTAGACTGTGCAGTGAGAAGATCATTATGAAAAGTAAGAAAGAAGGAGATAAGACAGAACCCACTATTGACACCACAATTAACAGAAAAGAAGAAGAAGTGCCGTCAACCACCACCGACATTGAGTGACTTTGAGACGAAAACTAACATAAGTAGCATAGTGAACGGACGGTCCAAGGAAGGGAGCTTCGGAGAAGCAGTGACTGCGTGCCTATTCTTACTAATGGCGTCAAATGCTTTGGATATGGTACGCGCCCCCGCAATCTCCCTTTCTTAGGAGCCGGAACGCATAAATCAGAGATAGGAGATATCGCCAGTAGACCTCTGAGGCCGAAGCATACGGCGATGGAGAAGTGAACTGAGATTCGCTGATCTAAGAATGAGAGATTGAGAGGTTCTCAAAGATTTGGTGAGATCAAGTGAGAGCTAGGCCGATATTACGAAGGATAAGTGGCTAACCTTTTTCGGATCGGTTGGACAGTGTGCGTGTTCCAAACTGGTGGAAGTGTTGTATTGAGACAATAGAGAATAAAGTTGAACGTAGACAGGTTCGAGCGAGGGGCCAGCTCGGAGGAGGAACGCCATCCGGCCACCCGCTTCTAACGTCGTAGATTTAGGAGCCATGCAGCCAAGGATGTGTAATCCACAGGTATGGCATAGGAACCTTGGAGAAAAAGAAGGAGGTGAAGATGCAGACTGTCCAGGGTTGAGTTGAGGAAAATAGGAGGCGAAGAGATTGTACTTTGATTAGCAACAGAAAAATCAGAGCGAATAAGAGGAGGAGGATGATTTCAGAAGTTGTTAGAGATTGCTTTTTGGCAGAGGCCAGGAAGATTTATCAGTAGGAGAATCAAGAGGCTTAGCGCACTTTCGTTTGATGAAAGCTCGCTTTGCTGGTCGAAGAGTAACAATGATTCGAAAGAGAATGGAAATTAGCAAGAGTGATCGAAGATGAATTTTTTCCACTTCGAACGCACATGTCTCTACCTAATGGAAAGAACAGCGATCGAACATGTTGAGTGAGAGAAGATTTAGATCGAGAAGGAATGATCCTGTCACCCAATCAACGCTACAGCTCCCACCTATATCGGAGAGTCGAAGCGACAGAGCCAAGCATCATTTCCCATTATATTGCGTAGAAGGACGCAGGCCCCAATCGGCCCGATCATGCAGAAAAAACGATAAGGGCGGAGGAGCCTGTTGGAGAACAAGTCTAAAATTAGAGATATTAGGTTGTGGTCAAGATTACGATAGGAGCGAAAGGGGTGTATTTTAAGAGAGAAGGAACTAGTTGTGAACATAGGTAGGGTGTTCAAGTTGTTAGGACGATTTCGGAATGTGTGTGGGTTTTAATTAGTTGCTTCCAGATCGTTGAGAATGGCCTGGAATGATCCTCCTCCCCACCTAATCAGTATGAGAGGATCCCAACCATCCAGTGTTGTGTCATTGAAATCCCTAAATAGACGACCTCAGTTTTGGCTTGAAGATTAAAGTCTCTGTGAGAAGTGTAAGATATCAAAGATATTATTATATAATTATTATATATTTTATATATATATACTATATGATATATATATATATATATTAATATATATAATATTAATTTATACATATTAATTATGTATAGTATATTATAATATATATATATATTATATATTATATATATTATATATATTATATATAATATAATAATATATAATATTTTAATATATATACTATATATATATACATATATATTATATATTATATGATATACTATATAATATTATTATTATATTTATTTATATATTATAATATATCTTTATAATTATGTAATAATATTTATATATAATATATATATAATATATATTATATAATATTATTATATATATATATAATAATATTATATAATATATTATATATATAGTATAAAATATAATATAATATAATATAAATATATGTATTTATAAACTATATATATATATATATATATTTATATTATTATATATATATATATAATATATTATTAGTATATATATAATACTATTAAGGGGTAATGTCTGGGAAGGTAAAGGAATTACTGCCTTCTCTGATTGAACCACCGCATGTTGCGCGTGAGACAATATGCCCGGTTTCTAATATATATATTAATATATATAATATATATATATGAATATATATATATATATTATAAATTATAATATATAATATATATGTAATTAATATATATATCTATATATATATATATATTTTATCTTAATTTATTATATATATATATATAATATAAAATATATATTATATAGTATATATAATATAATTATATATATATATATATATATATATATATATTATATTATATAATTCATATATATATAGTTTATTATTTATATATATATATATATATATTATATATATATATATATATTATTATATATATATATATTATATCTATATATATTATATATATATATTTATTATATATATTATAGTTCATTATATATATAATAAAGTTTTATTTATATATATATATAATATATTATAAGTATAATATAATATATATTATATATATATATAATATATATTATTATTAATATATATATAATATACTAATACTATATATTTTATCTTATATATATACTAAATATATATTATATATATATATTATATATATATATTATATATTATATATATACTATATAATATATTAATATCTATATACATATATATATATACATATAAAGTTAAAGACAATTATTTTTTCTTTTTTTTTTATTCTTTTTAATGAAATTCGATAGTATTTTGCCCATTGTATGAAATCTTTTTTTTATTAATTTTTGAAATTGGTTTTATTATTAATTTTGAAAAAAAATAAAACTATTTGTTAGTTTTGATATCTTTTAAAAGTCGAGATTGGATTTTATATTTAAATTTTATTATTTTCCTCAAATTGGTTCTTTTTAAGTCCTATTTATTGAATTTCCTCATCTTGTATTTGCACAAATGATCACCCAAATACAGCTTCACCTATAACACATATAATTTTATATATAATTATATATATATATATTATTTATATATATATATTAATTATTATACTGTGTATAATTTAAAAATTTTATAATATATATAATTATATATTATATTATACTAATATAATTAGCGGATGGGAAAGTATTGGTATGGTATTCGGTATGGCCAAGTATTGGCTTTTCCTGGGTATTGGTATTCGGCTCGCCAAAGGGTATTGGGATTTCTGGACAGGTAATGATATGGTATTGGTATTGGTTGGTATTGGTATTGGTTGGGTATTGGTATCGGCCAGTATTTGTTTTGGGAAGGTATCGGTGGAAGAGTAGAAAAAAAAACTGGTTCAATAACACTTGTCCTAGGTAAGAGTTCTTTTCTTTGATGAAATTATATTTTAATTTAATATTGTTTAATTTTTGGTCGATATTTTTATTCTTATTCCAATTCTCCTTGTGTAGTCTCGGATAATTTTTTCATTAATTATAAATAAAATATCAAGAATAACTTAAAAACTTGTGTTTATTTATTAGCGATAAAAATATTACACGAAAAAGTTGCAACTACCCAAAACAATTTTAGAGGCGAAATTTAAAAACTTTTCCACTTGTTAGGAACATGATGTTAACTCCGAATAAATAAATATATTTACTATCCAGCTACACTTATTTTGTTCCGACCATGTTAGATTTTCGTTATTATCTTTTCATAATATTATTAAAACTTATTATTTTTACTTTCTTTTCTATCAAATTTCATTGTTGTTAAGTCTAGGATTTGTTTTTCCATCCATAATACATGAGTCACACATTCATCAAGTTTTTTTGGAAGACTGGAAAGATTATTTTGGAGCTGAAATATTTTTTGAGACTGTAGGCCAGTTTTTGTGAGCCGTATTCCTCCTGTTTCCTGTGGTTGTCCTTCTGAAATTATTGGATCCAATTTTTTTTCATGTGAAGGTATCCTTTTCTTTTGGACCTTTTTTTGGTTCCCATTTGTTATGGACAATGGAACAATTTAATTGAATTGGACCATCAAATTTGAATTCAGATTAGAGCCTTGGTACCGTTCAGTCTTTTATTTTTATTTTTAACGTGCTAAAATCCGCTATCCACCACTAATTAAATAAGATGTATTAAGAGGATTAAGGTGTTATAACAAGTCAATTATTGATACAGAACCCACCCATTTATCCTTGAGCATTACCTTACGGCCTACATCCGTATATTTTTTTTTGGAAAGCAAAAAAATCGCTGTAGATTGAGAATTAGTGCGCCACTGATTCAGGTGTAACAACACTCGCTGGATCGCACTACTCTTTGAGCTTTATGGTTCTAAAACTATTTATGGAATGACAATATAAAGGTATGAAGATAAGTTAGAAATAGGTTCAGAAGACATTATTAAGGGTTTTAAGTATATAGGGGTGAATATACATGAGTACAAAAGGAATCGGCTACAAAAGAATTATATGGAGAAAAATACTTATGTGAATTTACAATTTTTTTTAGTGAGAGGGAAATGGATGAGTAAAGGAATTGACTTAATATAGAATCAGTCTCAATAAAAAATTAAATATGAGGTGAGTAAGGTCATCTGCAAGAACCTGACTTATATACAGACTAAAAGCGAAATGGCCATAGTCGATTTTTTAAGGGAGGGAAGTGGAGGAAATGGGGAAACCAACATCTTCATATCTTCAAATAAATCCTATTCGATCAAATCCGTAGACGAAATGTCCGGACACATTTTAAACCACACGATTTAAATAAAAAACCTTTATATTAGAAAATAGAAATCTTATGAGTAATTTAAGAAATCAAATTATGATTCCACACTGTTTGGCTCCCTCATTTTTATCAGTTGCGCATCTTTGAATGATATGTAAAAAAAAGTTGAAAATCTAGTATTTGATAATGCTTCGGAAATCTACGCGAATGAACAAGGATTAGCAAGATCTACAATTTGACGCTAGAAGCTTATAGCCACCCTTTACTAGAAGGTATGAACAAGGTAGGAATCACTAAACTTTCCTAAATCGAATTATATGCTAAAATGTCTTTGTTTGTTTAAGGTGAAATTGGATAATGAGCTAATATGCTATACAATCAGGTATAACAGACAGACATGTACCTATATCACTCTGAAGAATGCGATTCAATACCTTGAACTCTGCTGTGACAAAACGTAATTGAGTCCAAGTCTCTATATGGTATCGAGGTGTAGTGGAATTACTAGTATATGAAATTGTCTCACCAAGCATGAGAAAAAATACATCTACATATAGGCCCTGAACATGGTTGATACAAAACATCAGTTAGTGGATGTGTTTACAAAAGGAAGAATGGAGGTTAGAGGATATATGAAATAAATAAAATATGTGGGAAAGGGGGAAATGGACGAGACGAAGGTATAAGATTTTGGGTTTTTCAATGTTATAAAATTCTTTCTTTAACTAACTTTAGTATTAGAGCTATATAGCTAAATATCTACACGGGTTAAAGTTAACCTATTGTATTTTTTACCCATTCTCGCTTTTTTCTTGTTACAGCTTTATGCTGCGTTTCCTTTTCGCTCATGTACAGTTGTGTTTTATAATCATCTCTGTGACTATCACTCATTCTTGTCACTGGTCCTACTGTGAAGTAGTTTGCAATCGAGTGGTGGAATTAATTAATTAACTAAAGTGTATTCAAAAATTAAATGTCTTTAAACAAAGAGAATCACAGAAAAAAGCACCTTAACACAGTGACACTAAATTAAAATTCTACCGGAAGATTATGATCGCAATAATACCTTTGTTGACTTAACATTTCACACTTAATTCTCCCTACTCACAATTACTCTTTTAAAGAACTCCACTCTCATAATATAATAATATATTAATTAATACAATAATAATAATAAATAAATAATAAATAATAATAACATAATATCCAATATTTATATCAATCAATATATCAATATCAATATAAATAATCAACTATAAATAATACATAATAATAATCAATAAAATAATAATAATAATTCAATAATAAAGTAATAAATATACTCAACAGATTTAGAGTTTTTAGAGTTTCTATTATATATATATATATTCACATTGATAATTTATTTTATATTTATATATCTATAAATATATACCTATATATATATATTGACAGATTTACCATATCTTATTACCTCACTATAACTTATTCTCATCACTATTATATATTCTTATACTAAAATAATATACTATTACTATATATACTCACATCTTATTTTACTCTTCTTATTTCCTCTTGTACGAAGAACAAGGTCTGCAAACAGATCTCTAAATGTATTCCCTTTTACGGTGCCACCACACGCATAGATATAGCTTTAAAAAATAAGCTAAGTACGTAAAAAGTCAAAAAGAGCAAAAAAAGTAGCTAAGCTTAAGAGTATTGTACTCTAATAAAATTAATAACTAATAACGTAATATCATCAATCCCCTCAAGATATTTATTAATCCTTTAAATTTTTTTAAACACTTTCTTCAATCTTATATTTTTATCTCTTCTCACCAGATCTATCTACCCAGAAATAGTACTAATTTTTTTTTTTCCTATATTGCTTATCATCCCAATACCTATTCCTCTTGTGTTTAAAACCCTCTCGCCATTTTTCATTTTATTACAATCATTTAAATACTTAATTAATGAACTGGAAATGAATCTTCGTAAAAGAACCCAGAAAAATAGATTAAGAATACTCATATATATATAATATATATATATATATATATATATATTAACTAATATATATATATATAAACTAATTATATATCTAACCAATATAATCACTATATACCTATAATATATATAATATATATATAATATACTATAATATATATATATATATAATACCGCGTATATATATATATGTTTATTATATATTTATTATATATATATAATATATATATATATTAATATATAAAAATTATTATAATATATATATATACATTATTATAACTTATATATAAGTATATATAATATTATATTATATAATTTATAAATATTAATATGTATATATCTATATATAATATATATATATTATATTAATATATATATATATATTATACTAATAGTAATACTTTACTACTATATAGAAATCAGTGTACAATATATATATATTATATATATATATATATATTATAAAATATGTTTTACAGATCAACAAGATGTTAATAGGTATCATAAATAATTACTATTACCTTTTGGATACACCTCATATATAACTTATATATAATATATATATTATATATATATATATATATATATATATATATAATATATAATATATATACTACTATATATATATATATATTATACTCACAATATTACTCATTATTTTATAGTTCCTTTTCTGCATCTATTTAAATAATAAATATATATATAATAAAAGCCAATAATATTATATACCACATAATAAAATTACAAAATATTACTAATATAATTTATATATATATATATATATTAGGCAGTAGGGTTCCTATACTATATATATATACCTCTTATATCACCTTCTGCTAGCTGCACTTACTAACTGATATTCCCTGAACTATCTCCACAATGCTTGCTTGCTGAGAGCCCATTTAGAGTCTCTATGCTTTTAAAAAGCCAGTTGTCTTTTATTTCTTCTGCTCACAATTCTGACAGTCCCGTAACTGAAAAAATAAATAACTCCAAACAATTATACACTCTATGATAATGAGGTCTACACGACAGTGTAATTGTTTATACGTAGTTATATTACATTCTATCAATTAATATATACGCTATATATATATAATATATAATAATATATATATATATATATATATATATATATTTATAACTATTCATATATCAAAAAGTCTTTGGATTTATCAATACTATATACTTTGAAGAGTTAGGTACAGTGGATAAAAAAAGAGTAGTTACTTCTTATGTTTATTTCTTAAGATTATTTAAATTAAATGGGTAAAATGACATCAATGTTTATACATGATTAATGGTGCACATCAAGCAATTGGTTAACACAATGGTCTGTTGATAATTAATAATGATCCTTCAATTGTCATATAATAACATTCAACCCCCTCCTTCCGTAATTTAGGGTTCAAATTAATTAAACAGAGGTTCATAGTTTATAATAAGATTTCTAAAAGGTTAATACAATGATTATTATTTAGTTTAAGTCTGATTTCCGGCTTGACAGTACCGGCCCTTCAACACATCCCTCTTCTTATAATGTAAGATACCAAATGTCTCACCATTCGAAATTCCCTCATTCTCGGCACTCCCTCGGGCAGCATCCACTGTGACTCACTTTTACATTATTTTTAAGTTTAATACAAAAGAGTCGTTAAGAAATTTCTTACAAAGCAAAAATAACAGTCATAGTTTGGTATACAGGTGCATATATATCAGGCATACATAGTTATAGTGAGAGTAGGGAATCCTGCTCTCACACTTTTTTATGTTTGATTTTTTTTTTTGTTTTTTTTTTGTGGTAATAATAATTTCCCCATTATAAGGAAAATAACAAATTCTATTTCTTAGCATTACATTGTTTACAAAAATACATAAAAGACCTCCTGTAATTTAATAACATTATCCACCTTACAATCGATTGCCACTCTCTATAATAACCACTCACACCTCTATTATATAACATTAGAGCGTTTTTAATTTTTTACAGTCGATCTTTCCCGCCAATTAGTTTATTTTAAAATTAGAGTTCTATAAAATTAACTCTGTCTATTAAACACTTCATTAAGGCCCTTCTTACAAATGTGTTCCGCATAGCGTCATGAAGAGAGTTGGAGCAAAAAATAGTCTATACTGCATTAAGTGGGAGAAGATATTATGGTATAAACATAATTTCGTACTTGTCGTTGCAGAAGTCAAAAGCCTTCCTATATCCTATTGAACAAAAACTACGGTTCTCTCGACTTTCTGGGTATTAGAATACTGATATATCCGATATTTGAAGATCATCAATGAACCCATCACTTCTACTTTCAAGAAAAGGCATCTCCAGGACGTTGAGATACATCGATTCCGGCCAGTAGATTAATCTAAACTCATAACTCCTCTTGAGGGAGGTCAATTTGATTTTTCTAGAGCAATTTTCTAATATATAAATAAATATCAAACGTTTTGCCGTTGGCCGCTGTCAAAGTGCCAATCAGCACCCCCATTCCTTATTCTGTCTCCCCAGAAGTCCCGTATTAAAATTTAAAGAGCTTTCATAATCTAGCAAATAACCATTATTATTTCTCTCCTATCCGTAATGTAATAAAACTATCAAAACCTGCCTTTCTAAGTGGACAGTTATCAGGAGAAACAGAAAGAACACTTAACGCACTTTTTTTCAAAATTTAATTGAGCAAAAAAAGAAAGTATTTCATCCATTTATCCGGAATTACCCCATTATCATCATTAATTAATTTATTATTATTTATTATTATTTTTATTATTATTATTATTATCTCTCACCTTTCCTCATAAACTGTACACTGAAGTAATTCTTATCGCTCACCCTTCTGGCGTTTTACCTGAATTACCGCACCAGAGCCATTTTTAAGGTAGTAGCATTGCCCTGTCTTGATACTCAATATATCCCTTCTTCTCCACCTTCACCCCGTAATTCAGTTATTACAGTACTTTGAAAATATCCCATTTTCTAAATCCGTGCTTAAGCCACCATCCTGCTCTGCATGCGAAGAGTTACAAACTAAAACCAAATCGGGCCCGGCTCCTTACTTTCCCGCTCCATCAAGGAAATGAACTGACTCAACGGGAGGGACAACCGCTTCCCCCATCAGAGACGCTTTCTGTAATAGCGGCTATAGCAATGATCCACTAAACCCAACTTTATTATTATTAGAGTTGCATTTTCGACCTTGTGTATTTAAAAATATTTCCATTCTCTGAAATATTTATATCCATTTACTTAATAACTTGTGTTTCTCTTATTAAATTATATCTAAATATTTAAATCCTATAGACTTTAATTTTTATTATTATAATATTATGATATTTTTGAACAGACCTGACTCCATTTACAACATTATTACTTAATAAACACCTCTATCATGCCCATTAAATTATAATTATTAAAATTACCCCTACTCTGTGGTATTGTCTACTATTTTTTCTCTCAAAGACCGTTAGCATAATATCTTTCCTTGTTGACGGAAATAACATTCTCCCCTCACTCCCAATTTTAAATCTTCTTATAATTTTTAACCTCCTATGAGGGAAAAAGTTTAAAATTTGAGTACACAAAAAAACATTATCAAACTTTTGTTTTGTCCATCCTCAAATAATTATTAACATTACTATTATTACCCTTATTATAATTCAAGACAATACATAATCATAGTAACTACTATAATCAACATGTGCATTATTATTATAAATTATTAGTTACATATGTAAATATTCATTTTTCCTAAATCGTGATTTCATTAATAAAAAAGCCCCTGTCATAATTATTTAATTTCCATTATTACAATTATAATTATACTAACAATTTCTTGTCAATCGAATGCCATTTAATTAATTAATAATATCTTTGCGTACCCTATTCATAGTCCAGTTATTATGAATTATCAAATGGTATAATAGACAAACTACCAAATTACCTCTACAAATTAAATTTTTTTTCGGCCAAAATAGTGCCGTTGCAGGATTTTTATAAAAAGCCTCTGCATACAAATCATTTTCACCCCACCAATACTTTCACTTCACCTCCTTCGCCCCTGTGAATCGAGATGTCGTAGGCGGGCCTCCACGTTCCTGCCCCTTGAAATTTTGAATCGTCATTTGGTGATGGAGAATTTTTTGACGTCTCGCACATCGTTTTTTAACAGATCTGTGATTGTCTCTAATGGAGAGCAAATTAATTTCACTTCTGTAGTCTTTCCCTTTGCGGGCAAAGCTTATTAAGTTGTCCTATTTTGCTTTCTTAGTAGAAGACTCTCCTTGTTCATTTTTTATAGATAAGTTGTCTGAGACTCCCCTATTTCCACGTTTTCGGAAAATTCGTGAGCCGCGAAGGTGAATTGGGAATAAGGAGAATTTCAAGCCAGTTACAGAGTCATCTTGCTTCTTGTTTCAAATATCGGGTGCTTCTTTTTAAAGTTGGGCAAATTTAAACGGTTTTCCTTTCTTCTTGGGGAATTTGGAATTGATTTTTTTTTTTTTTTTTTTTCTTTAAATGCTTTTGTGAAAAATTTTATGTTTATTGCGAAAGGATTTCTTTTAATTTACAAAAAATAATTGTGGAAAATTTAACTTTTATTTTTTTTTTTTTTTTTTGTGTAGTATAAATGTTTGTCAATTTTTTTTTTTTACACTTCCTGTTTAAAATTTTGTTTATTATGAATCTTGTGTTTTGTTTTCACTTCACTTCACGTTTGTATATTAGATGTTTGTTTGTTCGTGTTCACTCTGGGTTCACCATTTCTTGTACTAAAACTTTTGAACGAGTTAGTACAGTGGATAAAAAGAGTAGTTACTTCTTTATTGTTTATTTCTTAAGATTATTAAATTCAATGGGTAATTAATGACATGCATTTTCTGTGATACAATATAATGGTGCACATCAAAAGCAATTGTTAACACAAATGGTAAAGCAAAATTATTATGTTGAATTTTGTATAGAATAACACATTGAAGCCTAACCCTTCACGTTATATCTTAATAAGGGTTCTATATCATAATTAAACAAGAGGTTAACAGTTTATTATATCCTAATTTTTAAAAGTTTGAATACAATATTATTATTTAGTTAAAGCTGATTTCCGGCTGATGTACCTGCCCTTACAACACATCCCTCTTCTTATAAGTAAGATACCCATACTGTTCCTACCTCATCTGCAAAAATTAACCCCTCATTCTCGGCTCTATCTTCCCTCTGCCGCAGCAAACCTCCACCTATGACTGCATTTTACATTATTTATATTAAGTTTAATAAAAAAGTCATTAAGAAATTTCTTACAAAGCAATACATCAGAGTTGGTGTAACAGGTGAATATAATCAGGCATACATAGTTATATGTGATATATAACTATATATATATCATAATATATATATATTATATATATAATTAAATAATAATATATTATATATATATATAATACTATATATATATATCTAAGTTTAATATATATATATATACTACGTATTATATATAGGAATATGAACCGTTATACTATATTAGTATATATATTATATATATAGGTATATATGTTATAAAAGAATAGTATATAATTTATATTAACCTTATATATATATATAATTATATATATATATCACACTATATATATATATATATATATATAATATATGATATATATATATAATATAATATATTATATATATATATATATATTATATATATATATATATTATATATATATAATATATATAATAACAATACATTTACTAATATATATAAATATATATATATATATATATATACTATAGTATCATATGGTGCGCCTACCTATTAACCTATACAGATGACTCTTTAGGTTTTGTAGTGGTAGAATCTTAAGAGAGTTTAAGAGGATTGGTAGTGAGATTTGGAAGCGTGGGATGTATTAAGGGAGGGGTTTGAAAGTAAATTAGATAAGAGTAAGGTTATTGGTTGTGAGTGAGGACAAGTCTCGGTGTGAAGTTATATTTAGATGGTGAGCAGCCTGGAACAAGTGTCCCTAGTTTTTAAACATATTTTAGGATATATGTTGGAATGAAGAAGGGGAAACGAATGAAAGCAGAGTGTAAGTTTAGTACACAGTTGTGAATGGAGGAAAGGAGAAATAAGTTCTATAAAAAATCTCATGGTGATGTAAAGGTGACTAGTCTTGAGTGCGCTAGGGTTCTTACATGAGGGTATGTTGTTACCTGTGTTAATGTATAGCAGTGAGACTTTGGTCTGGAATAAGAGGTATAGATCTAAAGTTCAATGTGTTCAGACGGACAATCTTAGGGGCGTGTTAGGTGTGAGAAGGTCAATTCGATAAAATCGCAGGAATGAACATATTAAGAGAGTTATGTGGTGTGAAGAAAGGGATAAATGAGAGAATAAATGAAAGTATGTTGAGATGGTTTGTTCATGTGGAAAGGATGGATGACAGTCGGTTGGTTAAGCGGATGTATAGTGGTGTGTCTTGGGAATCGACTGAAGAAAAAGTGGATTGAGTCAGTAAAGAAATGTCTGGAAGGGAGGAATGTGAGTTTGGCAGAGGCAAGAAGAAAGGTGTGTTATAGGAGTGAATGGCAGGGTTTTGTGATGGGGGTATGGTTGTGGTCTACCTGGGCCAGGGGATGAATCCTACACTGATGGTATGCCATAGTGAGGGTCCGTCACAGTCCTGTGAAGCTCTATGGTGGATTTTCTGACCGTGATGAGTTCTCACTAGCAGGTATAGATGGTGCAGTAAAGCTGGGCTTTTTTTCGACTTATGTCATATTCTTCTACTACTTTTCTGTTTCCGGTATATGTCCTGTGCCTGATCCCCAGTCTTGGGGGTAAAAAAAATGGTTGATGATGTTATTTTATGTTATGTTATATAGCTATACCGTAAAATGGGGGAAAACTGGTAAAAAATCAGTTTTTTTTTTTTTAATGAATCATGAAAAAACGAAATTTGAAGTTACATCTATATTTAATAGTTTTTTCTCACATTTGGAGTGTCCTTAATGTTGTAGAATAATGAAAATAATAAAAATGTTGAAATAAATTTTAAAATTTTTTTTGGAAAAATTCCATTTTCAAAAAATTAATTTCGGGAGAAAACCGGTCAGCGGCGTAGGGGAAAACCGTTTGGTTTGTGCTTGTCCAAACTTATTATAATTATAATTTAAATGTTAAGTAGAGTTTAATAATGTTATAGAATTAATTTGGATAGAAAAACACAAGTCTTAAGTTATATTTTATTAACATTTTGCAAACATTGATTTTTTACAAAATTTTGATATTTTATTTTCATTTTTTTATGTTAAAGCATTGAAAAAAAGAATTAGGACAATAAATTTTAATAATTTCTCATAATAATAATATTTCAACTTTTTAACAAAATAGGCTTTAGCTATATTACGAGTAGGTCTATGTACGCACATTTCACGTGAACTTTTTGCCAAAATTTTTTTTACAATATTATAATTTAAATTATGACAATCAATTTTAATAATTTTTAATAATAATAATAATAATAATAATAATAATAATAATAATAATAATAATAATAATAATAATTGAGATTTAAAAGAAAACAACTGCTTTCAATGAAGTCTTTATAAGAACAACAATTGCATATTTAAATAAATCAATAATTATAACTTTGGTGTGAAGTAACATTATATAAAAAACGATATAATATTACTATATACTATATATATATATACATTACACATTTAGTAGATTTTATCAATCTAAACCATTTTTCTCTTTCTTCTTTTTTATAGGTCCGTAGATCTTATCATCCTTCTTCTTTGATTCTGCTGGAACCTTCTTCATCAGTCTTTTTGGCTTCGGTTGGAGCCTTCTCTTCCATCTTGGCTTCTGTTAGATTCTTCTCTCCTTTTCCATCTCCTTCTCCTCCTTCTTTCTTCTTCTCCTTCTCTTTCTTTCCTTCCCCTTCTCCTTCTTTCCCTTCTCCTTCTCTCCTTTCTTCTTCTTCTTTCCCTTCTACTTCTCCCCCTTTCCTTTCTCTTTCCCTTACTTCTCCTTCTTCTCCTTTCCCTACTCTTCTTCCTCTCCCTTCTTCCACGTCTCTCCCTTCTTCTCCTTCTTTCCCTTCTACTTCCCCTACTCCTTCTCTCCCTTCTTCCACTTCTCTTTCTTCTTCTCCACCTTCCCCTTCTTCTTCATCAATCTGATCAAAATCATGTCTCTCCATATCCTCTTCTCTACTCGCTTCAGACTTCTCCAACTCTTCCGATCTCTCTTCACTTCCCTCATCTTTCCTCTCTTCCAGCTCTCTTCCAATTCTTGCAACATACATCCCATCCAACTCTCTAATAGAGCTTCCATGCTTCACCACCACAGCCTTGTCGTAAACTCCGCTGATTCCTGTTGGACCCCTCCATTCTTTCTCACTCTCCTTCTCTTCTGAAGTCCTCTTCTCTTCCGTAGTCTTCCCTTTCGTTGTCTCCTTCTCTTCTGTAGTCTCCATTCTTTTTCGTTGTCTCCTTCTCTTCTGAAGTCCTCTTCTCTTATCCGTAGCCTCCTTCCCTTCTGTAGACTCCTTCCCTTTTGTTGTAGCTTTCTTCTCCTTAGTCTTCTTTAGTTTTTTTCTTTTTCTGATTCAGCCATATTCTTCATTTTTTTTTCAACTACGCTCTGCTACCATTGAGATTTAAAAGAAAACAACTGCTTTCAATGAAGTCTTTATAAGAACAACAATTGCATATTTAAATAAATTAATAATAATAACTTTGGTGTGAAGTAACATTATATAAAAAACGATATAATATTACTATATACTATATATATATATACATTACACATTTAGTAGATTTTATCAATAATAATTGCACTTTTTAACAAAATAGGCATTTTATATTACGAGAATGTACGCACATTTCACGTGAACTTTTTTTAATACATCTTACACTTAAAGATAGAGAAAGATTTGGTATAGAATAACATTAACACAATGTCTTATTTTAGTCACTATCATCACATCAAAAACTAAAAAAAATATTATTAAAATACTAAAAAAATCATACATAAAAACTAAAATAAAATATTAAAAACTAAAAAAAAATTGACATTTTTATATAAGTTTATATTGACCGGTTTTCCTCGATGACCACCCGGTTTTACCCCGAAATCGAAAAAACTTAACTTTAAAAATAAGCTTAATATTTTAAATTTTTTACATGGAAAATGTTAAAAATATACTTCCCAATATGCATCTAAAACGAAATTTTCTACCAGATTCACCAAGGTCTTAGAAATTTTTTCAATTTAAAATTTTTTTATTGTTTTCCCAAATGGGGAAATATTTTTGACTTGTAGGTGTAAATTGACGGTAGGGTTTTACTTAAATTTTTTATATTATGGTTAAAATATATTCTATTTACTACTTAAAAAAACCTTTCTCCAATTGAAAAATGTTTTTATTTCCAAAATTATTATGAATATTATTAAAAAGTTACCGGTTTTACCCTCTGTGACCGGTGTAAGGGCCTGTCAAGACTGTCGGGCTATCAAGAACTGTCCGATAGATATAAGTTATTTACTTTTACAAATAATGCCATGACTTGTTTAATGTTTAACCCTTTTTCCCCCTCTATATTAATTATGTCTGTTTTTAGGCATATTAAAAGTTTTTCAGAAAGATAAATTTTTTTTTACAGCAAGTTAGTTTTCTGTTCTGTTTTGCCCATTCTTGTGGAAATATTATATATTCTTACGGAATTTCACTAAGAAGCCTAGGGAGAGGCATATGAGTTTATAACAATACTGACTGATCATGATCACTATAATACTGAAAAATACTTTA
The DNA here is from genome assembly GCA_015478945.1 of Trachelipus rathkii. Lineage (NCBI taxonomy): Eukaryota > Metazoa > Arthropoda > Malacostraca > Isopoda > Trachelipodidae > Trachelipus > Trachelipus rathkii. The sequence goes on from JABUQX010095014.1 coordinate 29,984, forward strand.
ATATGCTTCTCATAATTAAAGTATTGCAGTGGTTCTATGTTACCAATTCCCTTTCTCATAGATGCAACAACACTTGACAAAAAAGTAACAATCCTCAACAATCAAGCGATATTGACTGACAAGCAAATCCATGAAAGGACTTTGCGATATATATCAGAAACACAGTAAAATATGAAATAAAACTCCAAATGAACTCCAAAAAGGAGTTAGGTGCTCTATGGATAGGAGTAGCTTCCTTACTTAACCCTTATTTATGCAATACAAATTCTCTATTTACAGTATTTACTTATTTTATTCCTATTATTTATTATTATTTATTTTTTATCACTTTATTTATGGCATTTCATTATTTTTATATTATTATAACCAAGTGAATTATCAAACGATTTAATATATTGCCTCAGTTTTTATTTCGGATTTTATTTTCTGGAAACTGTTCATTTTATTTTTAATGGTCAATTTTCAATCGCCCTTGCTGAAAGATTTTATTTCGTGGCTTCATTTTATCCTTTAATCAGACTTTGATTATCAGATCTTCATCTCGTTCCCACCTTTTGAGATTCAGATCCTTTTCAACACCGAAGCTTTAACCGGATAAGTATTAGAGCATTAATTGGTACTGCATCTCATCCCACATTCATTCATATTACACCCTTGCTCCATTATTTATTATTTATGGTGCCACTCTGGATGGTGTTTGCTGATAAATGAAAAGACACCTCTATCTATATATTCGTTTGTTTACAGTATTGGAACTGTGATTCCATTGTATATATTTTTTTTTTACATTTATAATAAACTTCAAAATGCATATGTCTTTTCATTGTTTGAGAGAATCTCTAGTGTGCTAAAAGCGATTGAACTTGCTGGCTAATCCTGCAGAAATACAACAGAAATTCCTTTAAAGTTTGCTTGACCGTTAGTCACATTAGCCTAATAATTTTGAGTTTCCATCTCCATTCGTACTTCCCTCTCTTTCTGTCACCGATCTTTGAACTCTGTTTTAGTAAATTTAGGTGTGTATGTTTTTTAGGGGAAACTTTTGGGATTTAGCTTTCTTGGGTTTTTTGTTGTTAGGTTTCTGAGGGCGCCTTTGCTTTCCCATAGATTATTAGGAACACAGTGTCTTTGCCACCTCTCTCTCCTTTACACAGGTTTTCCCCATGTATAGGTATATATAATATATATATATATATATATATATATATATATATATATATTAATATATATATATATTATATATATATATATATATATAATATATATATCTATATATATATATATATATATATATAATATATATATATATATATATATATATATATTATTATTATAACTTAAAAACAATTACTTGTAAATATTGAAAAGTTGTATTTACGTCTGTACTTGTATCAATATTGATGTAAGAAAGAATTTTAACATAAGTACAAAGAAAAATGTATATACCTGCTTTAATTGAGATACTTACTCAGACTCACTTCATACTCTTACACTTGCTCCTGACTTCACTACAAGATCAGAATCTTTCACAAAGCTACAAGAAATTCAAACCTCAAGAAAAGTGAGGTAAACAGCCGACTAAGCAGTCAAGACTACAGAAACCTTGATTTATGAAAAATTCCAATAGAATTGAGCAAGGTTGGTAAACTCCAGGCAAAGCCCAAGACTGTCCCTATAGTTTACGATGAAGAGTATCTCAATATAAGGGTAACTTTGTTACTATCTTTTGTTGAATAAAGAATAATATATTTTGGATTTTCTAATCTTTATAGTAACCTTACGTTACTCAATAATAAAGAGATAACAAATCAGAAACTTTGGGTTTCTTCTTATTAAAGAAATAACTTAGAAACTTTTGAGTTTCATATGCAGAATTTCGGTTCTACATTTATTAAAGAAATAATTTTACTGCAGAACTTTGGGTCCTGCTCCTTACAAAAAAGATAATTAAGAAACTGAACATTCCTTATTACTAAAGAGATAACTTAAAGATCCAGTGGCCTATATTGTTGCTGGTGTAGTTGAACTAACAATTTTAAGTCTTCAATCGTTACTTGAGTAGGCCTTCACCATTAGAAGAGACCCCTACTTAAACCCAGCGCATATATATATATATATATAATATATATATATATATATATATATATATATATATATATTATTATATATAATATATATATAATATATATATATTATATATATATCATATATATATATATATATACCGGCATATTTGTAGATACTGTACTGTGACTTTTTTCTGAAAAAATTTTCTAAGTTCAAAAAAATTTCTTCTAAGTTCAGAAAAGTTTAAGTCAAAGTTTAAGTAAAATTATCTTTGTGGCAAGCTTCTGGCAATTATGCCAGAAGCTTGCCAAACTAAATAATTTTTCTTAAAAAAAATAAAGTTAACTTAACTTTTCTAAACTTGGAAAAATTTTAAAAAAGTCACTACAGTATCTACAAATATGCCATATAGTATAATATATATATATATATATAATATAATATATATATATATATATATATATATATATATATATATATATATAAATATATTATATATATATATATATATATATATATAATATTAGGGATGGGCCGGATAATGAATTAGCCGGATAGCCAGATATCCGGCTGGAGGTTAACCGGATATCGGATAGTGAATTAGCCGGATACCGGATATCCGGCAGTCTGTTATATAGCGTCGGGCGGGGTGACTAAATAAAAAAAAAAATTTCCTCATTGTGGTAGTACTACAAGTTTTATTTAGATTATCTTTATTTCTAGAGAGTTTTTATATTTTTAAAAAATAATAAATTAGTGTATAAAATGTCCTTAAATAGAATTTCACATTTGAAAAATGCGAGTTTTTTTTAACTTTGTTTTAAATGAAAAGTTATGGACAGATTTTAATTATATATTTTTTTAGTGTATACAGTAGAGTATGTTAGCTTTAAACTGGCAAACTAAATTTTAGTTCCAAATAGTGCATAGTGGTTAAATCGCTGGGCCTAACTTGGCCCGATTCATCCCCCCCCCCCATAAAAATTGATGATGGGGTGAATTGGGCCACCATTGTTATTCTTATTTTATGTAGCCTATTATTATTGACATTTTTATTATGTACAGCTAATTTAAATATAATAAACAGTTACTTATATTTGGTAAAAATTAAATAAAAATTAAGTTAAATATAAAAATATCGAATTCAAAAAAGTGTCAAAATTTGTCACCGGAGAGGGGGTGAATGGGCCACCACATTTTTATTCTGTTTTTTATTATCATTATCGAAATTGTAAAAAAAATTACTAATTTAATATAAAATCAATTTCTATATTAAAGTAAAAATTAAAATATGAAAAAATTGAATTTATACATAAAGAGGAATTTAAAAAGATAACCCAATACGAAAAACAATGGTGTCCGATTCACCTTCAAACACTGAGTCTCAATTCATTAATTTAACTTAATAAACTATATTATTATAGAATTACATTATTATTTTGGGGAGACGAAGTTATACCTAAGTGGTCCAAGTCACCCCGACCGCCGAACGCTTAAACGGGATCGATAATCTATATATATATATATATATATATTAATATATATATAAATATATATAAATATATATATATATATATATAATATATATATATATATATATATATATATTGGCAGTCTTCCAGATTAGGTGCCCCCTGTATCTAAAAAAAAACACTATATCTACATAAAAACTTAATATATTTTGAATTCAGCGTACATTGTAATGCAAGAACTAAAAAAAAAAATTAATAATTATTAATTTTAATAAATAACTCCAAAAAATATTATAATTGTACGTTTTCAAAACTTATTTAAACATGATACCCATAAAAAAATAAGACGTTTTCCCTTATATCTTTTCAAAACTTTAGGGGGAAACTAAAAATAATGGCAAAAATTAAAAAATAAAAATTAAAGCTAAAATTAAAATTGAAAATTAAAATTGAAAATTTTAAAATTGCATATAGTTTGTCAGGGCAGGATTCAGGACTTTAAAAAAAATTTAAGTTCTCAAGAAAAGAATCTATCATAGTGTGTGGTGTGCGCGTGCGTGCGCGTATGTCCCCTTAACATTGAAAAGAAAATATTGGGGGAATCATGACTTTGGAACGCGAAAATTTGGGGGGAACGAGAGAACTATCGTACATGAAACCTATTTATTATTATATATTACTTTTTTTCTGTCGCAAATTTGCATTTATTTCTTTCTTCATTTTCCTCATTTTCTTTTCGCTATTTTCAAAAATGTATTCAGTTTTTACGTAGCTATCATAGTTTTTTTTTACATACATGGACATCTAATCTGGGGCTGACCTAATATATATATATCTTAATATATATTATATATATATATATATATATATATATATATATATTATATATATATATATATACGTTTCTGTTATTAAAACCACAAAATAATAAATAAATATATATATCTCGGAGGTGGACGTTCGCAATTTTAGTCCGCAATTGCGGAATACTAAAATAAATGAGGAATTGCAATTGCGATATTTGAAAAATGTTGTGGAATTGCAGTTAGCGAATGGCCTATATCATTCCGGCAGTTAGAGGACTACCACACAAAAAATTGTGGAGTTTTCAGTGGAATGGCCAAAATTTATAGTCCACAAATTTTTATACATTGGCCATCTTTATACATTTGATAGCAACACCGAAAAATCTTTTTTTTTTTTTTTTTTTTTTTTTCTTTCAAAGGAATTCACTTTAAATTATTTTTTTTATTAAAAATGGTCGATTGAGGAAGGGTATAAATGAATTTAAGGGTACTATTAATCGACTGATTCTCAAATAATCGATAATATTTAGTTCTTGATTGTCCTATAAATTATAATCGATAAATTGACATTTAATTCGAAAATATTATGTGCAATTATTAAATAAAATATATATTTATTTCCAAACATTGCATTTTATCAGTTTGTGCCCTGACATTTGCTCTGATTTTTATATTTTATCACTGAAGGCGGGTAACATTGAGAATAAATTCGTGTTGAAATGATGTTACGTTTCTCTTCTTACTTCTTCCCCCAGATTGAATATCAAACTGTTAAAATATTGACAGACAGCAAACTGAGTGAAAGACAAAGATTAATAGATTTTTTACAACCAAGTTAAAAAGTTTTATAAAAAATTTGATGATGAACAATCAGAGTGTAAGGAAACATCGAATATACAAAAAGATCAGGAAGATCTGATTTTCTCCCGGTTGAATTTCTTCCCAGGTAAAGCTGCAGGGTCCTGATGGGATATATGTAGAATTCGTGAAAGAGGGTAGTATCAGCATTGCAAAAGGCACTGAATTTGATTTTTAAGGCGATCTATAACATTTGGTGAGGTACCAGATGAACTGGAAAACAGCATATGTTGTGCCTATTTTATAAAAGGTAGTAAAGGAAGATTTGGGAAATATAGGCCAGTTAGATTAACATCTCTGGTTGTAAAGGTTCTGGAAAAGTACTGAAAGGTTCATATAGAGAAATATTTAAGATAACAACAAGGTATGTACGACTCCCAGCACGGTTTAAGAAAGGGTAGTTATGTCAGACAAACTTTTAGAATTTATGGAATTACATTACTGACTGCATTGACCGAGGAGATCCAGTGATATTGTATATTTAGACTTAAGTAAAGCTTTTTATAGGTTTCCCACAAAAGGCTGATGAAAAAATTTTAATGCAATGTGGTATAGGTGAGTGGTCATTGGTTGGATTAAAGAGTGGTTGCGAATAGAAACAGTGTGTACAAACTAAAATGGGAAATAAAAATTCCCCAATCCCAATGGGGAAAATAGTTGAAAGAGTGGTGCCCCCAGGGTTCAGTGGCTGGGGCCACTAATTGTTCTCATATATATAAATGATTTAGACCAGGGACTTAAATGCAAGGTTTCTAAGTTGGCAGATGATACTAAAGTGGCCTACCTCAGTTAGGAAATAGTGAGGATGCATAAAAATTCAAAATGATCTTGATAAACTTCTTGGTGGGCAGATAAGTGGCAAATGAATTTAATAGTAAAAGTGTAAGGTTTCTTCACCTAGGTTACTCAATAAAAGTTTTAACTACGTATGAAAATGGGGATTGGGCTTGAGTCTGTGGCACCAAGAAAAAGATTTAGGTGTGATTATAAGCGTAATTTGAAAGTAGCTAATCAGTGTTTGGAGCTAGAAAATCAGCTAATAAGATGCTGGCTTAATAATCGCAATTGATAAAGGAAGTTATAAATAAACTGTATGACTGTATAAAGCTATGTTAGGCCAGTAAATAGATATTGTACAAGTTTGGGCCCCTTATTTTAAAAAAGAC
>JABUQX010095015.1:0-10000 GCA_015478945.1 Trachelipus rathkii
ATATTTTAGAGATATGTTTGAAAAAGTGTTGTATATTTTCATTTAACTTGAACGTTAAATATATTTAACAACAACAACAGCAACAACAAACGCAACATTTCACAACAACAACATCAACAACTACAAAAACAACAACAACGTGACATTGTCTTAACAACAACAACAGCTACAGCAAAGAATTTATTTTATGCATAAAGGAGTTTATACAAAAAAAATGATTATGACTATACTAAATTGATGAATGATCAATAGAATCAATAGGATCATTAGATCAATAGATCATCCGGATGGGTGGGAGGGTGAGGTGGGTGTTTTGATTTACCTGATTTACTGATTACTGCTTAGGGTATGGTATACAAAGTAGGAATGCACAAAATATTTTTAATTTAAGTTATAGAAAGTAGACATTAAGAAGGAATGAAATTCTTGGTTAGTAAATACGAGAGAAATGGTCTATAATAAGAAAGATCAAACAAAATAAAATATAAATCCAGTTCTTTCGTGTTATGTAATCATAATATGACTTGAATCAATAACTAATTGAATACATATCAATAGATCCATAGATCATGGATGGGTAGGAGGGTGGCCTGGATACAGTTTGATTACTGATTTTACTGATTTACTGATTTAGGGTATGTAGAAAACGTATAAATTTGTGAATTATAAACATAAAAAGAAATAAATTTTTTAGTAAAAAACAAAGTTTTAAAGAAGCAAACAAAAAATTAAAATTAAAAGTTTTTTGTGTTATGTTATACACAAAATATTGACTTGAATCAATAGATCATGGAACGGGGGGGAAGGTATGGATGACAGTTTGATGTAACTGATTTACAACTGATATTAGCCTGATTGTACTGATTAGCTGATTTACTGATTACTGATTTACGCTTTAGTATGCAACAATAACAAATTTTTTTTGTAAGTTATCACAACATCAAAAGTATCAAAGTTTTGTTTTTGTATTATTCCAAAATATGACTTGGAAATCAATAGATCACATAGATCACGGATGGGTTACGCCAAAGGTTCTGTGCTTGATTGTTGGATTAAATGGAAAAGACTCCATACTTTGTTATTGTGAGAGAGAGGATGGAAAGTTTTTTAGGTTAAAACATAAAAGAATAAAAGTTTGTTTTTGTTAACAAAAATAATTGGACTCGAAATATGACTGGAGTCAATAGATCAATAGATGAGAGTTGGGGTAGGGAGAGATAGTAGTCAGCGAGAGATGGGTAGGAAGGTAGTTTGATTGTTACTGATTTACATGTTTGACTGCTTTAGTGGGTTATGTAAGAGGATCTAAGAGTTTATTTTAACGATATCTCATAGAACTTGGAGATGTAGTACAACACAAATTTAGTAAAAACAAAAATTTTTAAAGAATTAAATTAATTATATGAACAATAGTTTTTTAAAAAAAAGTTTAAAGAAAATATAAAAGTAAACAGAAAGTTTTTAAAAACAAAAAGTTTTAAAGAAATGAAATTAAAAATAAATAAAAGGTTTTTTTAAAAACAAAAAGTTTTAAAGAAAAAATTAAAAAGAAATAAAAGTTTTTTAAAAACAAAAATTTAGGAAGAAAAGATTAAAAAAAAAAAAATAAACAATAACAATAATAATATACTGCTTTGTTAAATGAATATTTACCTCATCATCTTCGTACCTGTTCGTTCTGTGTATGCGTTGGTTAGTTACTTTAACACCTGTTGGTAAGTATGAAACTTTGTTTAATATTAGCAGTTTATATCTTGGGCTGTAAGTCTGTGATAGGTTTTCGTTGTATGTTATATTTTTGGTTCAGACACTATGATATGATAGCTTTGTTAAGCCAAAACTTTATTACGTTGGCATATTTTCGTTGATCAGTATGATAATTAGGTACGAATATGGTAAATATCACCATGTTAATGCGAAAATAGTAATGATATGTTAGAGATATGTTTTGAAACCGTTTTGAAAACAGGTTCGGTTTTTGTAATGCTACGCTGTAGGTATATTTACTGTTTGTTAAGTATGGGAACTTTGTAATGTTAGCCGAATTATTCATGCTTAAGGAATGTTACGGTGTTGAGTCGCTGGAGTTATTATTATAATTCTTAGGCTAGGGGCTCATTTGATATTGTTACTTTATTGATGTGAAATACTTTGCTGCGGATTCTGCGCGTATTTTTGCTTGGCTCAGTATGATAAATTAGGTAGGTTATGCATAAAGTTTGTTGTTAAAGTGTTACTTTGCTAATGTAAAATAATAGCGATATGTTGGAAAAGAAGTGTGAGTAGGGTTACGTTCTGTAAATGCAGTGTTAGTTACTTTCACTGCTTGTTTAGAATGAACTTTGTTAATGTTGTACTGCTTATTCCATGTAAAGGTATTTAGGTCTAGTCGTTATACATTAAATAAGGTGTTTGTTCGTAGTTCGTTTGAGATGCTATAGATGTTTGCTTTATGATAGTGAAAAACTTTGTTACGTGGGGTCTACGTTAGCATATATCATTGATCAGTATGATACTTACATAATGTTGGTGATAAATTTTTGTTAAATGTTTACTATTGTTAATGTAAAAATATCAGTGATATGTTTAAAAAAGTGTAAGCAGGTTACGTTTCTGCACTCAATGTTATTATACTTGTACTGATGTTAAGTACGGACTTATTGTTAATGTTAACATGTTATTCAATGTTTAAGAGTGTTAAGGTTTTGTGACTGTAGTTATATTCGATTCAGAATGTGAATGCTATTGGTATTTTGCTTTATTTGATGTGAAAAACTTTGTCACCTTAACATATATATATTTTAAGGAAGCAAGGTATGATAATATTTTGTTAAATAATTACTACATGTATTTAATAGTAAAAATATCCGTAGATATAGTTTGGACACACAAGGTCTGAGTAGGAGTGTACGCGTTTGGTTCGTGTAATTCATTCAGTACTCTTAGTTCTGAATAATAACACGTTGCACCAATTCATTGAATGTGAAAACTTTCTTACGTCTAGCATATATTCATTGATCAGTATAATAATCAGCCCGTGTTATGATAAAATTTTGTTAATATTGCTATGCTTTAATGTAAAAATAATCCAGGAATGGGGTTGGGAGGAGGGAGGGGTAGGTTGTTTTACTGATTACAGGTTTAGGGTAATTAAAGAACACACCAATTCTCTCAACTTGATATAAGTATTGAAAAGCCATAAATCTTTAAGTAAAAACCAAAATGAATATAAACATATAAAACAAAAATAAAATGAAAGTTTTGTGTTATTGTTATACAAAAAAGAATGACATGATCAATAGGATCGTGATGGGCAGGGGCTTGAGGTGGGGAGGCTGAGGAAGATAAAGAGGCTCAAGAGGCTCCAGAGGCTCCAGAGGCTCCAGAGGCTCCAGAGGCTCTAGGAGGCTGGTTTGATATATAAAAAAACGTAAATTTTTTTTAAAAGTTATAAAAACCTAAAAATAATTATTTTTTTTTATTTTTTTTTTAATTTTTTTTTTTTTTTTTTTTTTTTTTTTTTTTTTTTTTTTTTTTTTTTTTTTTTTTTTTTTTTTTTTTTTTTTTTTCTCTCTCTCTCTGTATCAGCTATTACAACCCAGTTTCGCGTTCTACGTCAATATCTCAGGTTTTGGGGGCTGGAGACCCCCCCCTTTGGGGTGTACGGTTATTTAACTCCATATATGATGTGGGTACCTTATATGAAGGGTGTATACCAAGTTTTTTCGTCGTTTCTATGTCAATATTTCAGGTTTGGGGGATGGAGACCCCCCTTTGGGTGTGTACGACTATTTAACTCCATATATGATGTGGGTACCTTATATGAAGGGTGTATACCAAGTTTCAACCTTCTACGTCAATATCTCAGGTTTTGGGGCTGGAGACCCCCCTTTGGGGTGTACGGTTATTTAACTCCATATATGTATGTGGGTACCTTATATGAAGGGTGTATACCAAGTTTCAGCCTTCTACGTCAATATCTCAGGTTTTTGGGGCTGGAGACCCCCCTTTGGGGTGACGACTATTAAAACTCCATATATGATTGGGGTACCTTATATGAAGGGTGTATCCAAGTTTCAGCCTTCTACGTCAATATTCAGGATTTTTTGGCTGGAGACCCCCTTTGGGGTGTACGGGTTTTTTAACTCCATATATGATGTGAGTACCTTATATGAAGGGTGTAAACACAAAGTTTCAGCCTTCTACGTCCAATATCTCAGGTTTTTTGGGCTGGAGCCCCCCCTTGGGGTGTCGCTATTGTAACCTCGGCTGCTGGGAGGTAACCTTATATGAAGGGTGTATACCAAGTTTCAGCCTTCTACGTCAATATCTCAGGTTTTGGGGCTAGCACCCCCCCTCCCTTATGGGGTGCATGGCCACGTAACCTCGTCTAGACGAGGTTACGTCCCCTATGGGGGTGTCAAGTTTTAGAGAGATACCATGTAGAAACTCTATCCGTTACTAAGTGAGGTGTGGTGCGGTAGCGGTGCGGTGCGGGTGCGGTGCGGCGTGCGGTGCGATGAGAACGCAGAAGTATATATAATATATATATATATATATATATAATATATATATATATATTATTTTTATATTTTTTTTTATTTTTTAAATTTTAATTTTTTTTTTTTTTTTTTTTTTTTTTTTTTTTTTTTTTTTTTTTTTTTTTTTTTTTTTTTTTTTTTTTTTTTTTTTTTTTTTTTTTTTTTTTTTTATTTATTTATTATTTTTATTTTATTTATTAATTAATTTAATTAATTAATTAATTAATTAATTAATTTATTTATTTTTATTTTTTATTATTTCGAAAAAAACCTGCGGTTTTTTTCGTCCGTCGAAGGGCGAAAAATTTACTTCCGGTTTTACTTCCGGTTTCGGGCAGTCGATCGTCTACTTCCGGTTTTACTTCCGGCCGTCAATATAGCCGCTCTACTACTCATTTTGTTTCATGTTTAACAAAATTGGTAGTGTAAAACAGCCAAAACAATGACCTTAGCTTTTTCTTTTCATCTCCATGGACCTAAAAGTTATTTTAATATTGTTTTAATTTTTCTTCACATATCTACAACAGATTAGCTTTCTAAATTTGGTTGGTCTCTCTCATGTGTATTAAATTAAACAGAGAACTGTGACATCATTGTTTTCTTTTTAATTTTTTTTATTTCCTACATTAACATTGATTTAATGTTTTTTATTCTTTGTTAATCTCTTGTTCTCACATGCATGAGAAACTTTTAACTGTGTTCAATATTTCAGTTAAGCCCAATTCAGTTATTGTTGTAAAAAAAACTATAACACATACTGGGAGGAAAGATGTCCCTTATTAATTTGTTTTTTTTTTCTTTGTCTGTACCAAAGGACATCCCATTCACACATTCATTTTGCAAAACTTTAGAAAATTTTAAAATGGATCATTGTTGTCAATTCTCTTCTTTAGTATCTTGTTGAGCTTTCTCTAAAGCCAGAGATTTCAATATATTCATTTCATTTTTTTTCTGACTGTTTTAATTGTTTCAACTGTTTTCAAAGATAACCTTGAACATTTTTTTTCCAAGTGAATAGAGAAGTTTATTCATTTCATTCTTATACAATTGTTATATAATTTTTGTTTTTGTTATGCATAATCAACATATTTTCTTCTTAAGGAAAATTTACATTCTTCTGATTGTTTATACTTTAATTAAGAATGAAAACAATTGTTCATTCATTTCTTTTTATGACATTTACTATAAAAGAAACTCTAATCCTTATTGTATGCAAGTTATACAATCACATATTGTTCTGATATTACCTAAAAGTATGATAATTCAACATGCACAATTTATATTGGTTTTCATTTTCTTTCTCCTTGGCTCCAAGGATCATTTGAAATCAATCATTTATGTTGATCTTCTTTCTCCTTGCAGATAATTGAAAGATGACTCTCTTTTTCAATTTTTTTTTTCTTTCTCAAGGAATATCTGAAACCAATATCACGTTTTGTTAAAATCATTGACTAGACTTGCAGACGAAGATGACATATAATTTTTTTTTATAATGATGCTCAATGTGAAAAGAAAACTACTTCATTTTTTTTCATAAAATAATGGTTCCAATTATTTCATTATAATAACTAATTCCTTATAGCTTCCTTTACAGCTTTCTTTACAGAATTAATTCTGATTTTTACAGCAGTTCCTGAATTAATCCTACATTAATCCATATTTGTATATGGTATTAGTAATCAATTTTTTTTCAGAACTGTTAGCTTTTATTAGTAATTCTTAATTCATTTTGAATAAATATTTAACTTGATTATTCGAAAACAACCTGTGCCTGTGTGTATGAATATCAATAACAGAGATTTATTTAAAAGAATTTGAATGAATTACTGTATAACCTTACCTAAACTTCTGAAAATCAAAGTTCTTGGTCTTAAAAATCCACCACTAATTAATCTTCCATTGCCTATATAAGAAGCATGAAATACCAGCTTCCAGCTAGATATTGGGTATATCAGAACATAAACTGTACGGCCAAACATTGTCAAATATCAGACACCAAATATTATCACAGTATGTATCAGAATGTGTATTATATATTAATTAATATTTTTAATAAATTCAATATGATCTTTTTCTTTAATAATGACATATCAATTACATAACATTATATTATACTTAAGTGTAGAAAACTACATTTTATACTTTCATTATTTATCAATAGATTTTTTTGTTATTATACGATTGATAGTATTTAATCGGGATAAAAAGTTTTTTATTTTCTTTATATATTTATATTTATAGGTATTATTATTTTTATTATTTATTTATATTATGTTTTATTATGAACCTTTCACTTTCTGGCACAGATTCTTTATTCATTATACTTTCATCTATTTTTCAAATGTAAATAAACTAAAACTGGACAGATACATTATGATATTTTTCTTATATATTATATATTAATATACTTTTATTTGGTGGTCTACGGACGGTGACTAAATCTGACATTTTTATGCATAGCCAGTCGCCTATTGGATAGAACTGCAGAGATTATCTTCTATAGACGTGCATTATACTTTCTGTTTTGCTTTTACAAATAAAGTTTGTCGGACGTTGCAAATTCTTATCTAAAGCTTGTGAGCACAATTCTTTTTGTTATACTTAGTGTCTTTAATATATATATGCTCATGCGCCTTCGTTATCATCGTTGGTGTCTATATATTTCTTGTGGAAAAAGTTGCAAGCATATCTTTTACTCGATGTAAATTTGCGATAACGCAAATACGTTCTGCTGCTTTCATTTTTTTAGAAGTCGATAGATATTATGGTTTCCCAGCCAGGTTTCTGTGTAACTTATTATATTTATATATAATATTAAATATTATATAATATATTATATATATAACAAAAAATCATTTATATAATTTTAAATAAATAAAATTTAAATATAAACTGCTTTGAAAATAGAAGAAAAATTACAAAAGATTTTTTATGCATGTTTTAAAACATTAAGTAAATTAATATTGACTATATCTATACATTTGGACCTAATGGGCATTATTGGAAAAATAATTATTAAGATATTATTAATAATATAAAATAATTCCTTTAAGTTTATTTCTTAACTTTTTTTGTATATATTATATAATTTATTTGGGTTCCGCTTATTTTTAGTTGCCAATAATTATATACTCTTTATTTGATAAAGATGTCGAGTTTTGTTTAATATATAAACGAAGAATCCTATTGGATTTTTTATATTTAACAACACACATGTCCATATTAAAGAACTGTTCCAATTTTAATGTTGTTTTTTTTTTATTCTGTAGGTATTTTTTATTTTTTATTCTTATTTGTTAAAAGTATCAATGATCTATCCTATTATTGTTGAGTCAGATCGCGTCTGTTCCTATGGCTACGATGTGTGATAGGTCATATTTACCTTGGGCTGTTAAATTCACCTTCGATCTTTTTCACCAATGGCAGCATAAAAATCATTCGTGAATCTGAGGATACTATTACACTTGTTATGCAATGGGGCGAATAGACCTTTGTTATATGCTGGGCCTTTGAGAAGGCACAACACAGTATCGTGCGTCAGACATCTAACATATTAATCAGAGCTCTCATTAACATTCCTTTCTTTGAATAGCAGTAACACTCTCTTCAGTCTTTATGATTCTTTCCGATAAAAGGTTTTGTTGAATGAATTTTTCTTTGAGATATGTGTAATTTAATTTTGAATTTATTGTTTATTTATTTGTTACTTTTAAGAAATAGAATCTGAATCATTATTAAGTAATAAAATTAATGTCGGGTGACTCATTCATGACGAAAGATATAGATATAGTCCCATTCTTGAAAAAAGGTATATTTTTGAGATTAATTATATGTCTGTGATGTATTTTAGGGCACAGAAGAGAAATAATTAGAAAAGAAAATTGAGATTAATAATAAGAAAATAGAAGAATAAAACGCTCATGTCCGCCTTCTAGCTAAGCACAAAGTTATTTCCGATAATTTAGACATTCTAAGATGGATAATTATAGCAAAGTAGAATTGTTCGTGTATTTTATTCTATCATTGATATTGAGTGAAATGCTTAAGGAATGAGAGAATATATAGGGACAGTTATCAGTTATTATAAGTTAGGTCACTGAGAGGTTGTTATAGTATTCATCTGAGTATCTATATATATTATATTGAGTGATGTATATATAGCGTTCGTATGAGTGAGGTACTGAGTACGATGCTACATATTTTAATGTGTAGATTATATATAGTTATTTTATATAGGGAGAGAGAGAGAGAGAGAGAGAGAGAGATTAATGAGAGAGATTTTCATAACATTTCAAAAGCTCTGAAATATGAGAATATCATTAGCAATGTAAACCAAAACATAATTCGCCCGCCTCGGCCTCCGCTTTTAGTCATTGGATTCCAAACTTCTCATTTCCTAATGTTGCTGTGCACAGGTCCACAGGAAAGTTGAATATACCGCGCGATTCTTACATGAGCAGAGATCGTGACTGAAGTTAGGCTGACAATCATGACTTATTAATTTTTTTTTATCGGAGCCTGTTCTCCAGGTCATAATTTTCTTTGTGAGAGATTGGGTACGGCCTTGGCGAAGAATTGAAGGAGTCACTTTTAGCTGTTACAAAGAGGTACTGCTTATCAGATTAGTAATGCTTTTTATGAAATGAGTGAGGCAACTTTGGTCTTTATTTTCTAGGTCATAATATCTCTAGATCGCATTTGATACTCATGCCTTCGGTTATGGGAGTTACTTATTGCTGGTGCTTGTACTATCGTTGGGTTTAAAAATAATCAACCCATAGATATGACTTGCTTTATCTGTTTAGCCTGTGATGATTTAGCTCTTCCTGTGTTGAGTTGTTCTTTATTTAATTCATAGTCTGGATTCTTTGTTTGTGATATTGAGAGACATGTTTCTATTCGTTTTCTGTTGCTCCATATTCATGACTATTTGTGTTTTTTCCTTAAATTATAAATCTATCAGGTCACATCATCTAACATATATGGGTTTGTTATGTACCACTGTGTCTTGCCTTGTTGGCGGTATGCTTGTGGTGATTGAAGTGGTGTTGGCTCTTACGGGACAGACTCTGCAGCGTAAATCAGATGTTGTTGTTATTTATAATTGACTATGTTTGTGGGGAATATGTGGCAACGGTGCGGAGCTATGGGTTAGAATCGATCGGAAGATCGCTCTTCAGATCGATCCTCTCGCCTGCTTGAACTTCACAGGGAATCATCTATTGTTTTAAACATTGTTAAAGATTTTTTGGTCAGGAAATGTATACCTATTATATTTGTTTACTTATACTATTACTGATAATATTTATGTATTATGTGATATATATGTGATTACTATAGGCGGTTGGTATATATACCTAGGGTATAGGATTAGGTAGTATGTATAGAGATAGATGTATATGTGTGAGGTATATATCATGATTTGTTATACTACAGTTATATAGTTATTATGTATTAGG
>JABUQX010095015.1:15000-23104 GCA_015478945.1 Trachelipus rathkii
CTCACATTTCTTGGTTTGAATCATCTATTAAAAGAATCTAAATCTCCCACTTGGTGTGATTCTTTTTCTGCTACCATTTACTTATCTTGTTTTGCAAATAAAGAAGTACATACTTCTTTGGATCCCATCTTTTCCAAACAAATCAGTCAGATACTGGACTTTGTTTCCATCTTTTATATAAGTAGCTCTTTATTCTTGCAATAAACCTGGTGGAATGTTATATTGTTTCATTTAGGGTTAGTAAGATTGATGGGGGGGTGGTCAAAGCCTTTCAAGTTTTTCTAAATGATCTAATTTATTGAAAGATTCCGGTTATTTGGTTCTATATTATAATAATTCCTATCTCAACAAAAAAGTGTTCATGTTATCTATCTGTCATACTCTTATTGGCTGTTCTAAAGAGTGAATTGGTAATATTTCTTACAGTTCTATATGTGTCCTCTCAAAATGGACGTCTCTTTATGAAGACTATGAGGGGTTGGAATTATCTCACTTGTATTTCCTTTTTGCCTTTCAAGAAAAATTTTTATTTACTTTGCTTATTATTCATTTTTAATAACTTGTTTCCTTTTATTCTTTTTAGTCTTTCCCAAAAAACAAGTTTTAATCCATTATCTGATCGGATCAATTTCAAACATTGCCGTCCTAACGTGCTGATAAATCTGTCTTTAGAGTTGCATTGATGAATGAGCATTCATATTAATAATATACTCGTCTAAATGGTGTTGCGTCTATAACTCTATAACAATGAATATTATTAAGTCCATATTCTTTTTTCTCTTATTTTCCCTCTGCCCCTTACTAACAAAGACAAAGGACCATTAATGGCGTGGCTATTATACCTAATACTTTGTGAATTGTGTGGTATATTTTCACATTCTACTTATTCTTAATCTTGGCTAATTTCCCATTCACTGCTGAGTTGCCTTGTATGGAGGCTTCCTACATATTAGCAATCTTTAAAAAATCTTCTTATACTTTTCTACTTGCTGCAATGATATCAGTAACTTTTTCTCTCAATGCATTTAACTGTTTGTTTTCCTAAATGTCCATTAATCCTATGGTAATGTCTCATTATTTTATTATAAGCACTGTGATATGGCAAGATAATTGGATGTTTAAATTCCAAAGGATACATCATTCAGATTTTATTCCTCCCATCACGCTAACTCTTTATATTGCCAATTATATCATTATATGGTAGGCGTAATATTTTGGGCCCAAAAGTTGTGCTTTTTGGCAGAGTGCCTGTCTTATCTTTTTTTTTTCATTTTGTATTGTATATCATGAATTTCTTAATTTTTGTAAATTATTTTTGTAAATAGCCTTTTCTGCATATTTTAATTCTGTGATTGTCATTGCAAAGTAAGGCTTTCAAAAACTCAGGCTTTTTTTTATTATGCATATTTTCTACACCGAATAAATCGAAGCTTTGTTATATGTTGTTTTTAATTTTCTCCACTGAGACAGAATGTATGAGCTTGTCTGTTGAATTTTCTTGTAGTTGTATGGCCATCACTGGTTTACTTTTTATAATTTCATCATTTTCATCATCTAATTTATTTTCTTTATTTTGGCTGCAGGCCATGAGGCTTTGTCTTTGTACAAATATTCTGGACCAGTGCTCCATAGTTTATTGTTTCAAAAAATCATTAACAGATATTTTCTTTACTTTCTGTAATCTGTCATAGTTAGTTTTGCTTCTGGTAAAAATTCTCAGGTGGGTTCTTATATCTGTTTGGTGTCTGAATATAGTTAACTCCTACTATTGTGTACAATAATCTTTTAAGACCTTTGATTCATTTTTGAATATATTGTAAAACAATTTCACTTTCTATCCAGAAATACTCATAGAGCATGGTAGAATATTCTAATTCTATGTCTTTCAAAATTTGGTGTATTTTGTTAACTTGTAATGTTGGCTGCATCTCGAATTTCTATTCTTGGGATAGTTAGAATCATCAAATTTTTATTAATGGTACAATCTTGTATTGTACCCTGACTATTTTCATCATGTACATCCAATGAACCTTATATATGCTAAATGGCAGCATATGCTTCATGTGAACTCAATCTTGTTAAAAGCAATGTCATTTCAATAATTTTTAATACTTTGACCAATTGGGGTGGAATTTCAAATTCATTTAGCTTATTAATAGTGTTCAACCATTTTGTACTTTTTTTTTATAATCTGATGGAATTTCATCATCCCAATTAACCTTTTTATCGCATAAATTTTGAAATATCTTTTTAGCTACTAGTAGCACTGGGCTAATAAATCCTAGTGGATCATATATGGAAAAAATGCAACTGAGTATACTTCTTTTTGTTAATTCTTTATTTTGTATATCTACCCTAGCTTTCATTAAATCTATTTCTGGGTCCCAACTTAAGCCTAATACTTTTTGTAAAGGCAATTTATCTAAGGTTAAGTTTATTTCTTTAAAATATTTGCTTAAAACTTGCTTGTCAATATTTGATTAAATTTTTTGTTACTTAATACAACATGTAGTTTGAAACCAGTAATTTTCAATATTTGTTTAACTTCTTTATAAACTGCTATAGCCTCATTTTCTGATTTCAAAAACTTTAAACAATCATCAACATAGAAATTTCTAAGTATGGTATCTTTGGCTAACTTACTGAATTTTTCTGCTTCAATTACATGTGTAGTTTGCTTCAAAACATAATTTGCAATTGAAGGTGAGCTCACACTTCCAAATATATGAACTTTAACTCTATATTCTTCTGGAGTTTTATCTAAATTACTATTTGGGAACCATAAGAAGCGCTGATAATCTTTATCTTTGTCAAGTACCTGTATTTGATAAAACATCTTCTCTATATCTGCTATGAAAGCATATTTTTCTTTTCTGAACCTTAAAAGGATGCCTTGTAGGTTAGAAATATAGTCTGGACGTGTAAGTAAACTATTATTTAAAGAATTACCATTGTATGGTAAAGTCTGCAATTGAATACTTACTTTCATTTTTTTCTTTTGTTGAAGAATACGCTTTGGTGTGTTAAATAGAATCTGTCATTGTTTATAATTCATGTTTCTCAACCTTTTTCTGCAAAATTAAGTTTTAACATTTCACTATGTTATCACATATTGTACAATATCTTTATCCTTTCAAAAATTTTTTTTTTTAATGATACAATATATTTACAAACTTGATTTTTGTTATTAGGAAATGCTGATTTTCTTTTTTAAATGTTAAACCAACTGAAATTTATCTGTAATTGTTCTTTGTAATGTATTTTCACTTATTTTTCCCACCAATTTTTGTATCTTCAACACTGTCACAGACTTGTTCAGTTGGATTCTTTTCTTCACTCTCTTAAGCAATATTTTTCAAATAAGTTTATCATCTTCTTGTATTTGTGTTTATGACATCTTAAACTCATGAATGCTGGTATACCATCTGGTGTCGAACCTTGTAAAATGCTCCATCAAATCATGATACTAACTGCAAAGGGATAGTTATAATGTCCTCTACTTCAATGGGTTTTAACAAATTTACTTTGATTCATCCAATATTAATAATCCAGATTTTTGATTCTATGAAAGTGAAGGGCATCTGCTCAAGTATGTTCCTAGCAACTGTATTTGCAGACGGCTCTTTCAAATCCATTGGCTAAATTTGATTTACATTACTATCAGATTTATAATTATTGATTGTTATTTCAGCCCTTGCATGCTTAAATAACATTTTCAATTCTTATGAAAGATTATGTTGTACATACATAGTATGTTCAATTAAGCCTCTAGACTGAAGCTTTATTATTTTGCTTCCCATGGGGAACTTTATAATTTTTATTTCGCTTTTCGCTAATCCGTTTCATAATTTCAATTTATGAATCATTTTTCTTTTTTTCAGTTAAAAACAGCTAGCAAATAAGATAAATAGCTTTCTATTAATTTCTTTTGTTTGTTGTTTTGCTTCATTACTTCCTGATTCTTTTGGACTCTACCTTTTATACCTTTATCCTCTAAATTCACAGTGAGTGCTGCTGGTGGGATATTTGAACCATCCTGCTCTTTGGCACTTTTTTCTCTATGCAGAAATGTTAAATGTTGCCTATTACATTTTTCACATTTTTCTGGTCTTTTACAGTTATTACTAAAGTTATTTGATCTGGACATTTAAAGCATAGTTTATTGTCTTTAATGAACTTTGTTATTTCATCTTGGCTTTGTTTTTCTAAGTACTGACATTCGTTCCTTCTATGATTGTCTTTTTTACAAAATTTGCAAACTTTTTATTTATATTATTCTTTTTATTATTATTATTATTATTATTAATTATTATTATTAATAAATTATGAATTTTTTTTTTTTTTTTTAAAGGACATTACATAAAAGCTCTCTGCAGTTTTGAAGAAACTCTCAAGCAAATCTTTCATAGTTATCAGTCTTATAGTTTCCAAGAAGGTTATTTACCACATTTTTGAATAATTTTTACAGTGCAGTATGAACTTCAATCAAACTTTTGTAAAATGCATGAGGATAAATTTTAACAGTTTTTCAACTTCAAACAACTGTAAACTTTAATTTCTCCACATTTCAGCTGCTTGTAGGAAGTTTTTTTAGACTATTCTATAAAATAGCACCCAGTAGAATTCAATCGTCATTTCATGTGAGTTAATATTTCCTTGCATATTATATGAGTCTCAGCATCTGCCATGGTTTCACCATCTTCATTCTTTTTCATTCCGTCTTTCCTAACTTTTGTCAAATTATTGTATTATCAATAACTTGTTCATTTCCATACTGTTTCTTGAGTTTTTTCTACTGCCTTTTTTATAACTTATTTTTTTTCATTCTCTTCATGCTCCTTTCTTACTATATTTTCTGCTTTAACTTCTGTATAACTTAATTAAATAAGAAAGCTTGTTCATTTCATTTTCCACACTTCCAATAATAAACTTCTTTTTAAAAACCTAGCGATAAAATCTTTAATTTAGTTTGGATTCTTTTCCAGAAAATATTTCCGGCTCACACATTGGAAGAGGATTCCTAAAATACTGCCACTTCTTTAAACTTTTGTTTAAAATTTTCTACTAACTTAGATAATTAATTATTTTTTCACCTAATAATTTTTTTTTGAAATCTGAAATATATTTTTAACATTTTTATTTTCATTTTTCCACTGAGGTATCGCTAATACTGAAAATTGTTGTTGCATCTAATTTTGCTCCATTTTTTTCTTTTGCTTAAATTTTTTTATATGAAACACTATGTTGGTACAAAATCTAAATTTTTTTTTGTTCCCTTTTCTTTGCCAAGTATTGTTCATGTAATCTTGTTAATTTTATTTTACTTTTTTCAATTTCGAGCATCAATGATTGGCTATTGAATTTTTTTAACTAGATATACTTACTTTAATCAATTTACTTGCACTATCTTGTGGTCTAATCTTTGGTTCATATTTATTCATATATTTGAAATTCACTTTTTTAAATGCAAAAATATGGCTTTAATTTTAATGTAAGCCATACTGAATTTTATTTTCTGATACTATTCTGCTTTTAAGTTCACTACAAGTATTTTTTAAGGATTCTACTTTTTGGCATCTAATTGAAGTTAAACTAAATTATTTTCATATAACGTTAAAATCTAAATTGTTTAAAAATAAGCAAATATTTTTTCATTTAGTGTTAATTTTTTTGTAAAGCTATTAGCTAATTTTCCTGAGGGAACTTTAAAACCTCCTTCAAGTTTTGTTTCGGTAAATCATCGATATCTACTTATATAAATACTCTATTTCTTTTATTATTAATTATAAAAACTAAATAAAACTATTATTAAATTCATTCATTCATTTTTATTTTATGTAAAGTAATAAAAAAAAAATTATTTTAAGGAAACATCTTCTTGTTTTAAACACAAATTTATTATACAGATAAAAACTGTATTTTATATTTCCTATATAAAAGTTTACCTATATATATATTGTTTTATTTATTTTATTTATTTTTTTATATTTTGCTATTCTTATTTAATACTTATTTTTTTTTCTATCGGATGACCATTCCTCCATCTGAGTGACAAGTTCTTTAATTCTTCTTCCAAGCTTCTTAATAGAAAGACTTTGTTAATTTTCCACTCAATTGAGAAATCCCCGACATCAAGTGGTTTGTGATACACTCGATTCGTATATATGCATTTTATTTAAAAATCGTAGATATATTCGAACAGGTTCTATAAATATAAAATATAACAACTATAAATATTATAAAAGTTAACTAAATACAATAAGCCATAAAAAATAAAATGCAATTATACTATAATTTATCCATTGGTTGCATTTGATAGATATTTTAATAAAAATAAGATTATTTTATTTTTTTATTTATTTTTGTCGTGATAAGTTTTAATTTTTGACTAACTCTTAAGATGACAAATTATTTATATAAACCCATTCACACCAACTGATATTAATACCTAATAAATAAATAGTCCATTGACTCGACCTGTCCAAAAGCGCGTGAAACCAGACCCCCCCCCCCCTCCCAGATATGAGAGCATACTTCATACATGGGCGGATGAGACCCTTGTATAGCTGATGCAACTGAGAAAGAGGAAAAAAAAGTCTCGGCAGTCTAAACAAAGCTCCCAGTTTCTTTGAAGCCCGCCCTAGAAAACCGTTGTGATGTGAGGTTTGCAAGACATTTTTTTGTTTAATGTTAAAAGGCCAAGGAATGTTTATATTTTTCAAAAAGATAATTCGAAAGAACCGTTGAAAGAGATACTTAAAGTTAGAGGTGTTTTGGAGAAGAGATTGTAGAAGTTGGTTTTTAAAGAATTGAATTTCCACAAGGTTTAAGACGACCCATCCGGAAATTCTATCCAGATCAGCAAGAATAGAATCGGAAAGAATTAAGACGAGAGGCAATTTAAGAAGTAAAAGAGGGAGCAGAATTGGGTATGAGTTGAAGAATGAAGGGTCGAGTCACCGGCATATGAGTGAATAGAGTTAGAGGTCAAGGTGAAGAAGATAATTAATAAAAAGTAGGAAATAAGATTGAGATAGACAGAACCTTGAGGAACAACCACCAATTGACAAAAAAAAGAAGTCGCCCATTAACAACAGCCGACATTGAGCGATTTGAAGGAAAGCTTGACATAAGTAAGGCGAAGGAAAAAGGGCAAGGAGGGGAGCTTGGAAGAGCAGCGACGCGTGCCATAACTTTGGTTAAATAATTGCTTGGATATGTCAAGTGCCCACACGCAAGTCTCCCCGCAAGTTCCTAAGAGCGTAAAAAAAAAATAGGTTAGATAATGAAAGTATATCGCCAGTAGATTCCGGGCGCCGAAAGCCGTTCTGGCGACCGGAATGAGTTTTCCAGATGATCTAAGAGTGAGAGTTGAGGGTTTCAAGATCTTAGATAGAATAACAAGTGAGAGCTATAGGGCCGATAGTTAGAATTATCAGAGTTGCCTTTCCTTTTTTGGGGGGTAATATAATTGATATTAAGAGCTCCAACACTGGAAGGGAAGTGATAGTATTGAGACATAGAGATAAATAGTTGAATGAAGGGTGGGGATAGCACGAAAGCATACTTCCTCAAAACTCGGGGAGGAAGCCATCCGGGCCACCAGCCTTCCTAAGGTTCATAGATTTAGGGGCCCATGCACCCGAATCAAATGTAATCAAGGCAAGGCAGGGTACATAAAGAGGAGTATGTTGGGAAGAGGCCGACTGGAACACGAAAGAAAAGGTGGGATAAATAAGGAAAATAATAGGCCTGAAAGAGATTGGCCTTTTTCAGTTGGAGAATTTCCAACAGAATTTCAGATTCGAATAAGAGGAGGGACGGCAGATTTACAGAAGTTGTTATAGATGTTTTTAGCAAGAGGCGCAGAAAGATTTGTCAGTAGGAGAACCAAGTGAGGCTAGCGCATTTTCGTTTGGATGAAAGCCTGATTTGCTCGTCGAAGAGTAATCCCTGCAACGATTTCTAGCTGAATGAAAGATTAGCGAGAGTGATAGGAGAACGAGAATTTTCCACCCCCTGATAACGCACTGTCTCTAGCCTGAAATGCCAGAGAACAAGCATGATCGAATCAGGGATTGGGTAGAAAGAGAAAGATTTAGTT
>JABUQX010095016.1:2500-25000 GCA_015478945.1 Trachelipus rathkii
TATTAATAAATATATCTTTGCTAGTTGAGACTTGATAATAGTATTTCAGTTAATAAAGAGGCATTAGATTTTTTATTTACAAATATTATATTTTTCAACACTTTTTCGAATTAAGTCCTTGTTTTCTTCGATCGGTTCTTAGATCGCCGGCTTTTGAGAATAGTCTTTCATTTTCAACCGATGTTGCTGGGATAGCAAGAAAATCTTTAGCTACTTTACTAAGTATTGGGAACAAAGCCTCCTTTTCCTTCAAAAATGTTAAAATGTCGAAATCAATTGTTCTTATAGTCTTGTCCTTTTGATAATATTTCTTGTAAAGTTCGAGTTCATTTTATGGAGATGAATCTACAGATGATTCACTATCGCAGTCACTATCGCTAGACTTTGTAAGTAAATTGTCAAACATTGATGTACGAGATGTCTTTGAAATATTTATATCATGGCTTAAAGTTTTCGAAGAAAATGGTCTTAGATCTCGCTTTCGTAGTTAAGTTGTTGTATTGAACTACAGTAAACGTCCGGGTTCCGGGAAAATTTTTTTTTATTTTCTTTGTTTTTCCCCATAGATATTTCCGCTTTTAAAAAAGTTTCTTCTCAATTAATAATAATTTCCCAAGTCAGAATCAAGAAAATATTTTTTATCCTTAAATTTACGGGGGCCAAAGGTATGTTGGACATGAAGACAATGGGGGTTTTGATACGTAAGGGATTAGTCTTGAATTAATTTCCATTTTGGATTGATTCTTAGCCTTTTTCTGTTTCTTCATGCAAATATTCTATTGCTGATAACTGATAGCTTATAGCATAAACAGTTGGAACAATTATCAAAGATGTAGGATATTATTTACTTCCACACAAAATTTGCGATGCTTCTTTGAAAGGTCTCAAATAATTTCTTGCAAATTCTCTAAAAATATTTTACTTAAAAGTTGGTTTTATAGCCAAGGATGGAAGTTTTAACTTCAAAGCTTGCAATTTTCTAAATTGACTAGTCTGGCTTGACTGAACAGCTATCGGTCTATTCAACAGGTAAGTGAACTATTTGCCATCTGTTAACAATCTCTCTCGTAATTGTTTGTTTGGATTATGTAAGGGTATTTTTTTCTGATTTATAGATTGCTTTGTAATCATTCCAAATTTTTTGGAAATCTTTTTAATAATGTTGCAATATTTCGAACTTTATCAACAATGTTTGATGTAAATGTTGAATTTTGTGGTTTTGGAAATAAAAAGGGATCAATACAAAAGTTTATAGTATGTGCAATGCAAGGTAATCTTTTTATATTTTCAATTTCTGACATGTTTTAATAACATTTATTCCATTATAAGTAACAGCAAAGGAAGGCATTCTAAATTTAAGTTCTTGAAAACACTTTGATATTGAATCACTTATGTTATCACCTGTATGAGATTCATCACATGGAATGCATCCGATACAAAAAAAAACACGCAATTTCCAAGTTTCATCAATTGAGTGTGAAGTTAGGGCTAAAAACTGACTTTGATTTTTGGTGCATGTTCATAAATCGAATGTTACATTAAAGTGATTAAACTTACCATCTTCGGACTGGCTTGACAACATACTTTGAATTTTTTGTCTCATGTCGTCGTACAAACAATTTATATGATTATAGTAACGGGGACACGGAAACGGGAACGTTTCGCGGATTTCAAAAAAATCTTTTCACAAAGGTGACTCTATGATACATAAAAAGATGTTCTAGGGGTGAAGTGGAATTTTTTATTTTTTTTTTTTTTTTATATCTCAGGTTAGGAACGTCGGATTTAAAAAAACTTCACAGGAAGACGTAACCTACCTAACCTAACCTAGAATCACCTGTTGATTTTTATTAAATGCGAACCTAACAACCTGAAAATAAAAGAAAGATTTTTTTTTCCATTTCTCCCCTAGAACATCTTTATATGTCAACACATAAATGTTTAATTTTTTTTTTTTAATCCGAAGTCCCGTTCCGTGTCACACCGTTACTATACTTGTCATATAGTAAATATATATATAGAATATAGATATATATATACTATATATATTATATATATAATATATTATATATATATATATAATATATATATATATATATATTATATTGGGTAAAACCTACTTAACCAGGCCACAAGGTTTAATACTGAAAAATTTATTATGTTCTTTGATATCAAACAAAAAGCCTTGTTATAATTGATCAATCACAAGAGTGAGCTCCGATTTTTGGTAAAGTAATTTACTAGTTTTTACTATTATTATCATTGTTCATTATTTAGTAAACTTCATTTTACTACGTAATTGAAATTGCACAACATGTACTGCTTTCATGTTGTAGAGATTGCGCGTAATATTGATTAGGAAATAAATTAAAAGATGACTTAATATTTTTTAAACATAATTTTTTTTTGAACAACCAATTTCCTTACTTAACCTAACCTAGGCTAACCTAACCTAACCAAATGCTAACCTAACCTAACCTAAACCTAGCTGAAGCTAACCTAACCTAAAAAAAAAAAACTCCATTTTCAACATAACTAATTTTACCGTATCATAGGGTCTACCTGTGAAATTTTTTTTTTTAATCTCTCTCTCTCTCTCTGGTGGGCGTTTAAGTAAGTTTGTCAATATATATATATATATATATATATATATTACTTATTATATATATGTATATTACTATATATATATATTATTAGATATATATATTAAGTATAATATATATATATATAGGTATATATATAATATATAGTATATTTGGCTAAAAGAAAATCGAGGGAACAACTTAACTTTTAAGAACATAGATTTATATTTTACTCAAGAAAAACAATAGTTCCAATAATGGCTAAATACTGTTACAGAAGAAACAGGAATTTCTGCCGATTCGAAAATGACAATCAGATCAGCGAGGCCAACCATTCCACAATAGCTTGAAAATTCAAATTGATTTTTTATGCCTCTGGAGGAATTCATATGTTTTTTTCACCTTTGTGAATCAGAAATTTTGGAGGTTTTAGAAATAAGATCCCACATAAAACGGTTCAGTTTTCATTTTAATTTTCTTTTCTAATTCGTTGTAAAAGTGGTATATGATTTCGTCTTAAATGCCTTCTCAAATTGAAAGGCTTTTTATTGATTTTAGAAAAACACAAACGGCATTTTTTCTTTAATCTGATTTCCCAGTTTGTTCTCATAGCAGTCGACCAAAGTTGTGTCTCATTTTTGTAAATGTTCTGGCACTTGCACAAAAGTATTTGTAGATGTTTTCACCTGAACAGACGTCCACTCATCGCATGGGTTTGAAGGTAACTTCCAAGTGGGATGTACTTGTCGTTCCAGGTCTGAGGGCACTTGAACGACGTTATTGATCATTATTTCTTAACCTTGTATGTTTGATTATTTGTGATAGGCTAGTATTTTTAATCAACGTTAGTTTTTTTCTTAAAAAGTTTAAAAATAATATCGAGATATTTAGTTTTTTTGAGACAAAAAGATAGCTTGTATATTCAACATAATAATTAACCATAATTTTCTGGTGCCTAGAATACAGATTACAATGTTGAATATTAACAGCACATGAGCCCACTCAAGCGTATTCTTAATCACTTCCAGCCACTGCGAATGCTATACAACTGAATCCGACTGACGTTAGTGATTTAATTTTCAAAGTTCGGAGATGCAGACTCAGCATCTCAGAGACTCTGACCTTGAGTTATATTGAAATGACGACTCGCGGTCTTTGAGTTAGTATAATAAAATCTAGAATATATATACTATTATATTATATAATATATATATACTATAATAGTATAATATATATTACTATACGTATAGTATAATAGTATATATACGAATTTTAAAATTGAATCTGAAAGGCCAGCACCGCGCACCGCACTCGTCACACGAAAGCTTCGCCTCAACGACCGCACCGCAGCCAAAAGCTTCGCACCGCGCACCGCACCGCACCAGTAACTAAAAAAATTCTCGCACCACCGCGCACCGCAGCCGCACCGACATTTACAGCTCGCACCTGGCGCACCGAGCACCGCACCGACGGTTTGCGTTTGGCTCAACTCTGTAGTATCCAATGGTGTTGATGTTCCAAATTATCCCTGTTGTATTAGACTTTTTGTAGAGAAAATTTGTGTGAATTTAGCGACAATATGTAAAATCGAGAAAAAGGAATGACCTGCACGCCTGACCTGAACCTGACCTGAACCCAACCCTAAAAACGTCAGTTTGACGCTCCCTAGAACCATAGAGGAAAAAAAAAAATTATTTCGTCGCTATAATCATCTATTTATGATATCATTAGATTAAGCGTTTTTGTTGTTATATATGATAATATAATATATATAGTATATTATAATAATTATACAAGATGTATACTATATAGTATAGTATATATAATATATATATATTATAGTATATATAGTATATTATATATAAGTCTTATATATATATATATTAATATTTGTAATAGTATATATATATTATGTTACTTGGAGACTAATAAAAAAAAAAGGAGGAAATATAATTTTGGTGCCAAGAAAGAGTTTAAGTCTAATGTGTACACGTTTTCTTGTTTCATATCTCGGCGGGACTTAGTAATTTTTGGTTATATTTGGAAAAATATGTATAAGTAATATTGTTTGTTTTTAACAAATTACGATATTTTAGGTTCAACGATATACTTATCTAAACACTTTTAATCTAAGATATAAGTTCTTGTGAAAAATCTCTATAGATTTTGCTTCTGCTATTATCGCACTTCGCACTATATATATATAATATAGATATATATCATATATATATATATATAGTATTTATATATATTATAGTATATAGTATATATATATTATTATATATATATAATATATATATATATATTAGTATATATAATATAGTATATATATGTTATATATATATATAGGCCTTAATTATTAGACTGACAGAATTTGATATTAAACCTTGGGAAAGGCCCCCGCCACCGCCCTCACGGCCTGCCCCAGAATTGGTTCCTTGATATATTTTGTCCTTTTTTATTATATAAGTAAAGTTATTATTCGGACAGTTTATGAAGCAGTTCTTATTTGAACCTTTATTGGAAATGGAATGTGTTATACATTAGATTGTATAATTTCTGAGTGATAACAACGTTTACTGTAAGCCTAGTTGATCATTGATGATGGTAATTTTGTAACAGGAACGATTTAACTTCGGTAAATGACTGTTGACTTTGGCGTATTCCGGAATTTAGGATTTAATAATAATATGAATTTTAGAATTTGTATTTCCGTGTGTTCCCTAAAAGTAATTGTCGGAAAGCGATTTAGCAATGTTGTCTGAGGGTATTTTTTTATAACTCTCGCCTGCCTTTTAATAAAAGTTTAAGATTAATTTATTATTTTAACGCAATTATACACCCCTGTTTTGTAATGTGTGTCTTAATCATGTCTCTTCTGCACTTTAAAGACGCCTGAAGTGGGGTCTCATAAGGAACTATGGGATGAGAAGGCATATGGTCCACAGGTATAAATATATTACTGTTAGTAACTTTGTGAAAGTTAGTGTATTTTTATTGCCATTGTACTCAATTTTAAATATTTTATCCGATATATATTAGGTATATAGTATATATATATATATATAATATATATATATAGTATATATATATATATATATATATATATATTATAGTATATTATATATATATATATATATATATATATATATTATCTTCACATGGCTTTAAATATATCATAATTCATTAGCTTAGGGCGTACGTCTGGCCCAACAAAATACATTAGGTTAGGTGCTACTTGTGGGCAAACAAAATCCATTAGGTTAGGTAGTACGGGGCTAAACATACCATTAGGTTAGGTTCTTACTGGGGGCTAACCAAGATTCATTCGGCGTAGGTCTACAGGGGGTGCTAACAAGATCCATTAGGTGCGGTCACTGGGGATATTAAAGTCTAGGTTGGGGAATAAAGTTTGGTTGGTTAGACACAGATTTAATATATATATATTATATATATATATGATATATTATATATTATTAATATATATTTATATAGTAGTAGTATTATATGATTATATAATATTATATATAGTATTATTATATACTATAATATTATATTATATATATTATAGTATACGTATTATAATTATTATTAGGCTAATCATTACATATGAGGTAATAAGTTTATGAAGATTAAGTAGTGTTATAATAATGACGTATTACTATAGTATATATTACTATACTATATCTGTTGCTAGACGTATAATTGATGACGTTATGGTATATAGTAATAACACGTTTAGTATTTATATAGTATAATATATATATCATATATAATGTATATTGATTATTTATAAAGTGTTACCATAAAAATAAAATTCTTTGGCCATAATAAGGTACAAGTCGGAAGGATCAAAATTTGTAAGATAATGGCCAACCAACCGATGCGGAAGGAAAATCGAATCTGTCAGTCTAGCAGTGTAGAATGAGCCACTATATATATATATATTATACTAATAATAAACCCTTAATATATGGAAATATCCAGTAATATTAGTATACAGTATATATAATCATATATATATATATAATAGATATAATGTAATATATATTATTATATATTACGTATATTATATGTATAGTATTAGGGAGGGGTCTGATATTCTAATGTTCTAAAGATACGTAAGGAAAAAAGTAGTTGTGCGCTAAGCTGAAATAAGGTAATCCATTCAAAATTTGAAATATTGGAATAACATATTCCGCTGCGGATTTTGGCATTTAGCAGACTGTTCCTAGAAAGACAATGCTAATTTTTACGCTTGAACCTCATTTTCTGTCAATCAACACATATCATAGTTTTGGAGATATAAAAAAACCTAGACTGCCCAAAAAAATTTTCTGGAAATTTTAGTTAAAATTTTTAGTTTTTCTTATGTCAATTCACGTAAATATTAGTTGAAAAGATTTCCAACTCCCCCCCCCTCCCCCCTCGCCCCGAAAGTGTATCCCATCCTGGATATATAATATTAGTATATATATATATATATTTATATAATATATTATATTAAATATATAATAGTATATTATATATATATATATATATATATATATATATATATATATATATATATATATATATATATATATATATATATTTATTAATATATATATATATATAATATTATATATATATAATATATATATATAGTATATATATATATATATAAACTATATATATATTATATATATATATATATATATATATATATATATATTATATAATATATATATATATACATATAGTAGTATATATAGTTATATATTATATATATATATATATATGATATATATAGTTATATATATATATATTATATACCTATATATATATATATATATAATATATAATATATATATATATTATTTATAGCAAAGTGGGCACCGTTAATGAGAAGGTTAACGCCGTTAATCCTATCGTTAACAAAAAAAATTAACGGCGCTAATCATTAAAGCGTTTATTCAGTAAAGAAAGTAAGGAAGTTCACCTTCTTCAAAATATGCGGGAATAGTAATAATAATTGTTAATTTTCTTTTATTATGATTGCAGAATTCAAATATTTTAATGAAAAATTTATATATATATATATATATATATATATAATATATATTATAATATATTTATATATATTATATATATAGTACTTATATATTATAGTATATATATATATAACTATATATTATATATATATATATATATTATACATATATATATATAATATATATATTATATTATTAGTATAATATATAATATATAGTATATATATAGTTAAATATATATATATATATATATATATATATATATATATATATTATATATGAGTATAGGTACTATACTATATATATATACTAATACTCGTCAAAAATAAGCACCAAATTGGACAAAATGCACCGCGCAGGAACGGGAAGGCCCCCTAACCCCATGAAACCCCACACCAACACAGACGACAGCATCCATGTAACTATGTAACCACCCCGCCGAGAAGGATTGGCTGGCAGTATTGGGGCCGCACGACGATAAATTTAGGAAAACAATAAACCACGTAACTATGACGTGGGAGAGGTGTTGTAGGTTAAATGTCGGGGTATAATCGAGCAGGGACTTCATTCACGAACGAAGCGATCCTCCGATAAACATGGAGAGGATAGTGCGTCAACTGTCAAGAGATTAGATGCGTGCATATAACACACTCCCACCGCCGAAGGACATGGGTGCGCTGGGCACTTGGTCCGAGACTGTTCGGTGTAGCCGCACACAACGAACGTGCCGGCGTGGTCAACGATACCATCCCAAGCCTCCGTCTCAATGATCTTCGGCGATGACAAGGTAGGCTCACGGTTGCTATACCCGTGAAAAGTCATTTTGTACGGGGTCGAGAATTAGCGAGAGCGCTAGGACACGGCACGACATTGCAGATACAAGCTGGCCGGAGGTACACAGCACTGGAGTTAGTAGCAAATAAGCAGGTGGTGTCGACGTCTTTTTGGGCGGGAACATATATACGCAGCCCGGAGCCTGCCATAAGGGGTCCACCGCGCACCACGGCACATCGAAGGGTGCGGACTGGCATTCTGCCCTAGAACAACATTCAATGGAACGGGTCGACGGATTGGGCAAAGGTGCTTTTACGGACGAGTTGAGTAGTGTCCTCTGTACGCCTCGATAGGCACGTGCTAGAGTATACCGCACGAACAGACGGAAAGTTTTGCGCAAATGGCAGTGTGACGCAGGTGCCGCCGTTTGGAGGTGGGTCGATTATGGTCTGGGGGCATCTCTTTTATCAGGGCCTATGGAGTTGCACAATCATTCCGATGAAGGTACTCTTAAGGCGGGAAGGTATATCAGGCATGCATCCGCAACCAAACGTCGTGCCATATGCCCCCTACATCCGGGGACTCTTGTCATCTAAGATGCATGACCAAATGGCAAGACCAGCATAAGGCCAATGTGTAAACGAGCTATCTTTGGACGGTTCCAAATTAGGGCGTTGGAGTGGCCAGCAATATAGTCCGAACTTATACCCCAATCGGGACATTTGAAGGGATACTCCTGAAAACGTCGGATCCGATAGCTTTCAACCCCCTCGCAGACGTACGCCTCCCGGCCCCTGGCGAGCAGGCACTAGCACGAACGTATGGGATCAAATTCTACTGTCCAGTAGACCATTTGCCCCACTCATGAGAGCATGCCGCAGTTATGTGTCAGGAAGTCATTCATGCAGAGGGGGTCATACACGGTATCGAGACAGACCCAACACCCCCCCGGCCGTCCGCCGTGCGTACGCACCCAACATTGTGTGTTTGCAGAGCCGAACCTCCGATCCTCTGCAAGACCCTTTGGGCTCACACAAATCCTCACATTCCTATCAACCTAATTAGTTCTGGGGAGAATGCGCACCATGTTTATTGTCATTGTTCCATAAAATGTCTTCGCGTTATGTCACCTTTTCTACCTTCCTTAGCCATGTAACCCTTGCTTAGTGCGATTAATTTTGACGAAATAGTAATAATATATATATATATATATATATATTATGTAATATATATATATATATATATAGTAGTATGATTATATTATTAATATATATATTATATATATATATAGCTCGTTAATAGTCCGTTAGTTCTTTTCGAAATTAACGAAAGTTCCTTAAACGTTAACAAAAAAAATTAACGAAGTTAATCATTAAAGCGTTTAAGCGCGCGTTAATTGCCCGACCTGTTGTATATATATATATATATATATATATATATATATATATATATATATATATATATATATATATATATATATATATATATAATATATATATAATAAATAAATATACTATATATATATATATATATATATAGTATATATATATATATATATATATATAAACTTATAGAAACTAGTTTAAAAATAGTATTATATGGGATTAAAAAAGCTTGAAACAAAATTGTTTTTGCCAAATATGAATATAAAACTTTCAACAACGTTACTTCGAGAAATTTCAAAATGAAATATTAACAATATTTTACACGAATAACAAAATTAAAAAGTTTCAATGTTTTTGGTTAGTGAAATTGAAATTCTTTACAATTCGAGTCGCATATGTCCCTTTTTGATCTAATTATAACTGGCAGGGAAATTTCCTTTTAATTGTTTCTTCTTCTCATGGATAGTTGTTATAAATTAAAAATTTAAATTTTTAATATATGAAATTTTGATTATTAAATTGCTTCTTCAGTTTCCTGAATTACTTTTAAATATATATATATATATATAATATATATATATATATATATATATATAAAATATAATATAAATCATATATATATATATATATATATATAATATATATATATATATAATAATATATATATAAGATATATATATATATATATATACTACATTTATATATATATATAATATTATATATATATATATAAATATATATATATATATATACCAGTATATAAAGTTTATATATATTATTATATATATAAGTATATATATATATATAGATATATATATAATATATATATATATTTATATATATAGTATATATACTATATATATATTATAATGGTATGATAATTATATATATATATATATATATATATATAATATATATTACTAATATATATATATTGATATATTATATATCATTATATATATATATATATATATATATATATATATATATATAGTATTATTATATATATATATAATAGATGTAGATTCAAACGGAGCTTCGTTCGTAATGTACGTATAGCTGAAAATGCGTGACGTTCAATACTGTTTTGCGTTTGTGATGTATACTCTGACTGTCGCTCTATATTAGATTTTGTATATATGATATAATATATATTATATAATAGTATAGTATATATATACTTATATATATAATATATATATATATATATTATTATATATAGTTATATATTATATATATATATATATATTCCGTATGTATGGGTAATACTGTATAGAAAATCTGGCACATGATCGCTAAGATCGTAATGAAAAATGAACAACCTGACAAACGCAATAAATTGCAGTATGGGAAAAGCAATAATTACTTTTCAGGTTCAGATTATTTTGCTTTCTAGGAAACATGGTATGTGACTAAAATGTATTTTTTAATGTAATAATTATTTAATAGGAAGATGAAAGTTATTTTAATGGCTTTTTTGCAATCTACAAGTTAATCCTTAGAAGAAAAAAGATGTGTAAAATTTGATATTCCATGTGAGTTTACAGTTTACTAAACAAGAAGAGAAATTTAACTTATATTGTTAATTAAATTAATCCTATTAATCCTTGGCCGATATATATATATATATATATATTATATTATATTTATATATATATATAATACTATATATAATATATATAGTATATATATATATATATATATATTATATATATATGTATCTGACGCAATGCGTAAAGTACCGCACTCTGACGTCAGAGTATAACGTGACCCACGAAGACTGTGACGTTACATTATGGCGTCACGCGCCTCAGATATAACTACATACGAACGAACTTGCGCTTGAAAGTAAATCTTTCCTTGGTTCTCCTACTGACAAATCTTTCTGGCCTCTTGCCAAAAACATCTCTAACCAACTTCTGTAAATCTGCCTTTCCTCCTCTTATTCGCTGTGAATCTGATGGTTCTGTTTGCTAATTCTCCAACTGAAAAGGCCAATCTCTTCGGCCTCCTATTTCCTCTAACTCAACCCTGGACGATTCTGGCATTCCTCATCCTCCTCCTTCTCCTCTCAGGTGTCCTATGCCTTTGCCTGTGATTACATTCGATCGGGTGCATGGGCTCCTGAAATCTACGAACGTTAGGAAGGCGGGTGGCCCGGATGGCATTCCTCCCCGAGTTTTGAGGGAGTGTGCTCTCCGTGCTATCCCGCCGCCTCGTTCTACTGGTGATATACTTTCCTCAATACTAACACTTTCCCCTCAGTGTTGGAAGCACGCTCATTGTCCAACTATTCCGAAAAAAGGAAGCCGCTCTGAATCCTTTTAACTATCTCCCCTATATGCTCTTACTTGGTATTATATCTAAAGATATTTTGAACTCTTCTCAACTCTCATTTTTTAGATCATCTGGAAACTCATTCACTTCTTTCCGATCGCCCGTACGGCTTTCGGCGGCTCGAGTCTACGGCGATATACTTTATAATCTACTGATTTATGGTTTTCCGCCACTTTAGGAACTACGGGGAAGGGACTTGCGTGTGGCGCTTGCACCATAGTCCTAAGCATTTGACCGGGTATTAGGCACGCGTCATAGGCTGCTCTTCCAAGCTGCCGCCTGCCTTTTGGATTTGTCCTCCTTCTCTTGCTTACTTGATGTCTAGTTTCTTCTTTGCAAATCGCTCAATATCAGCTGTTGTTGTTGGGGCGACTTCTTCTTCCTTTTTCTGTCAAATAGTGGTGTTCTATCAGGGTTCTGTCTTATCGTTCCTACCTTTATTCCATACTTTTCACATTAATGATCGTTCTCACCTGCACATCGGAAAATTTATATCACTCATCAAGCCGACTGACTCGACCTCTTCATTCTTTTAACCTCTTCAATTCTGCCGCTTCTTTAACTTCGTAGAATTTGCCTCTCGTCTTAATCTTTCCGATTCTAATCTCGCTGATGGATAGAATTCCCGGGTGGGGTCGTCTGAACTTGTGGAAATTCAATTCTTTAAAAACAACTTCTACAAATCGTCCCTTTACTAAGACCTTCCAGACTTTCCTATCTTCTTTAGACGAGTTCTTCGTCCTTCTCCTGTTAGACACATGGCCATAGAACATCCTTGGCCTTCAGATAAACAACAAAATTGTCTTGGAAGAGGCGGTCAGACAGGGTCAGCAAGGGTTGCTTAGGTTTTGCGCCTCAAAGAACTGGGAGTTCTGTTTTAGGAACACGGGCGAAGTACTTTTTTTTTCGCTCTTCTCAGTTTGGCTCCAGCTATAGGCAAGGGCCTCCATCCGCCCTTGTATGGAGTTATTTGCTCTCATATCTGGAGGGGGCTCTGGTTTCCCCGGCTTTTGGATAGTTGATCGAGGTCAAAGGCCAAAAAGGCCTTAAATAAACTCGTTCTGTACTTTCACTGTACACTGTGAACCTCTAATTTATGCGGGACGCAGATTGTTGGGTGCTGGTGTATCCTCTTCTTCTATAGGTACCCAGCGCAAGGTGCTCGAGGGAGCTTATCACTCGGGTACCTCCACCTTTACGTCGCCCCCGTAGAACTAGGGGTGCTGTGTCTGCACATAGAGTTTTTGTGCTGATAATACGTAACCGTCCCAGGTGCGTAGTTCGCTGCGGTGCGTTCCTTCTTTCTGCCACCTCTGTTCTCGTGGAACTCTCTTCCATACTATCTGTGTTTCCCTGCTGAAGGTTTAAATCTCCCCCACTTATAAAGCCTGCGTCTGGTGCTCATCTGACGGTAGATTTATATTGGTTGTTGACC
This sequence comes from Trachelipus rathkii, assembly GCA_015478945.1. Taxonomy (NCBI): domain Eukaryota; kingdom Metazoa; phylum Arthropoda; class Malacostraca; order Isopoda; family Trachelipodidae; genus Trachelipus; species Trachelipus rathkii. Next base: position 16,047 of record JABUQX010095016.1, read on the forward strand.
TCGTGGAGGCGTGTAACACCCACCTCCTTGAATAGGGCTGCTGCCCGTGAAGTGAAATGAAACTTGTAAAATAAAAAAAAAAAAAAAAAAAAAAAATATATATAATTATTATATTAATATATTATATAATATAACAAAATATATCATATATAAGGCATATTTAATATACTATATAATTAGGGCTAGATATAATATAATATAGTTGTATATATAATAATATAATAGTATTACTATATGTATATATATATTATTTTAAAAATAGATGACTTGGTAGATGTGCTTCCTGGAAAGAAGGTTCACCGATCCCTTTTGGTGTGATGGGATGGCCTGATTGCAAAGACAACCACGCCGATGAGCGAAACTGTAAGTACCTTAAATGTAAACTGTAAATTATATAGTTATATATATATATATATATATATATATAATATATTATATTATATATATATATATATATGAATATATATATTATATAGTATATTTATTTAGTTTTTGAAATTTAAATAAAATTAAATTTCTAATTATTTAAATATAGGGTTATTGCATCGGTATCGGTTGAGTATCGGTTACTTTTTACAGATACCAATACTGCTACTATCAGAATTTATCCGGTACTGATATCGAGTACCGATACTGCAAAAAGTTCCGGATACCGAGTACCAATACCAAATTATTGAAAATGAAAGTAGATATGAGTAAGGCTATTTTAGTGAGTGAGGAGAGTCCGCGGTGTAAAATGAAAAGGGAACGGATGATGCAGAATGTAGTAGGAAAATTGTGAATGGTAGGAAGGTGGCTGGTGCAATTAAATCGTTAATTTATGCAAAAGGACTAAGTCTTGAGTGCTCTAAGGTTTTGCATGAGTGTATGATGTTACCTGTGTTAATGTATAGTAGTGAAACTATGGTCTGGAAAAGAGGTATAGATCTAAAGTACAAAGCGTTGAAATGAGCAATCTTAGGGGCGTATTAGGTGTGAGAAGAATTGATAAAATGAGGAATTAACGCATTAGGGAACAGGGTTGTGGAGTCGGAGTCGGAGTCGCGGAGTCGCGGAGTCGGGGAGTCGGTAGTTTTGAAGAGAGTGGAGTCGGAGACGAAGTCGGAGTCGGCAATTTTGAAAAGGGTGGAGTCGGAGTCGGAGTCGGTAATTTTGAAGAGGGTGGAGTCGGAGTCGGAGTCGGTAATTTTCAAAAGGGTGGAGTCGGAGTCGGAGTTGGAGTCGGTAATTTTGAAGAGGGTGGAGTCGGAGTCGGAGTCGGAGTCGGAAAATTTTTGAACCGACTCCACAACCCTGTTAGGGAATGGTGTGGTGTGAAGCAAAGCGTAAATGAGAGAATAAATGAGAGTACATTGAAATGGTTTGATCAAATGGATAGGATGGAAGATAGTCGGTTGGTTAAGCGGATGTAAAGTGGTGAGTGTGCTTGGAATGGACCGGTTTGGAGACGGAAGAAAAAGTGGATTAATTCAGTAAAGAATTGCCTGAAGGAGAGAAATGCAAGTTTGGTAGAGGCGAGAAGAAAGATGCATAACAGTAGTGAATGATGAGGTTTTGTGAGAGAGTATGGTTGTGGACTTTGCCCAGGGGATGAACCCCACATTGACGAGAAACCACAGTGAGGATCTGTCGCAGTCTCGTGAAACCTCAGGGTCGATTTTTCTCAATGCGACGAGTTCTCACTTAAGGGTATAAAGGGGAGGGTAAAGGGGATTTTCTTTTCGACTTGCGTCATGCTCTTCTACTACTTTTCTGTTCCGGTGGATGATACTGACCTCACTCCCAATCTGGGGTTAGGAGGTAGATGAAGATAAAAAGAGATATATATATTATATATATATATAATATATACATATATAAATATATATATAGTATATATATAATTATATATAAATATATTATATATATATAATATATATATTATATATATATATATATATATATATATATATATATTATACTATATATATATATTATATATATAATTATATACAGTATTAAATATAATATAGTGGGTAAAGGCCGGAGGCAAACCAAATTCCACCAGAATACATCCACCGATACACGGCGTTTGAAAGATGTACAAGTCAAAGGTATTTAGTAGAATATATACAGTAAAAGGAGTGTGTTCCAGACTATACAAGTGATGGAGTACATATATGATTAAACATAACTGCTAAGTCTGGGGTTAGAGTCTTGGGTAGAGAAGATAAAGTACAAAATATAGTCATATATATATATATATATATATATATATATATATATATATATATATATATATATATATATAATAATATATATTAATGATATATATATATATATTACTATATATATTATATATATATATATATATATATATATATATATAGTATATATATATATATACTAATATATATATATATATAGATATATAATATATACTATATATATATATATATATATATATATTATATATATATATATACTATATATATATATAATATATATATATATACATAATATATATATATAATATATATATATAGTTATATATATACTATATATATATATATATATAGACTATATATATAATAGTATATATATATTATATGGTTGTGTGTGTGTGTGTGTGTGTGTTTGTGTGTGTGTGTGGTGTTGTGTGTGTGTGTGTGTGGGTGTGTGTTGGGTGTGTGTGTGAGGCTTTTATTCCTTCGTTCAGTATGTAGATAGGTTAGGTTAGGATAAATTTTTGTTAAATTTACTATGTTAATGTAGAATTAACATTGATCATGATAGGAATATGCTTGAGAAAGTGGTGAATAGGTTTCGTTTTGTAAGCTGTGCTAAGTACTTACTTACTGTTGTTAGGTATGGAACTTTGCTAATGTTAGCAAGTTTTATTCGTGCGTAAGGTATGTTTGGTTTGTTAATTGTACGTTAAATTCTTAGTTCAGGATATGATATATTAGTTTATTGAAAATGTGAAAACTTGTGTTATGTTAGCCATTTATTCCGTTGGCCCCAGAAGTTGAGAAAGGGTTAAGGTTATGGTAAACAATTTTGTTAAATATTACAAAGTTAATGTAAAATTAACATTGATATGTTAGAAGAGAAATGCTTGAAAAAAGTGTGAATAGGTTAACGTTTTTGCATGTTAAAGTTGTTACTTACTGTTGTAAGTATGGAACTTTGCTACAATGCTAGCAGTTTATTCGTGTGTGTGTGTGTGTATGTGTGTGTGCTTATGTGCGTATGTTTGTGAGTGTGTGTGCTTGTGTAGCATTTATTCTTAGTTCAGTACAGTTGTTAGGTTAGGATACGATAAATCTTTGTTGAATATTACTAAGTTAATGTAAAATTAACATTGAAATTAAAGATATGCTTGAAAAAGTGTGAATAGGTTACTCTTTATATGTAAAGTTATCTACTTACTGTTGTTAAGTATGGAAATTTGCTAATGTTAGCAGTTTACTCGTGCTTACATTAAAATATATTCGTTGATTATTATAAAAAGAATTTATTTTTACGTTATGTTTATCCTAAATGATACTCGAAATGTGTCTTGAATCAATAGATCAATAGATCAATAGATCATGGATAATGTGGGGAGGATAGGGTGGGTGGTTTGAATTACTGATTTACTGATCTACTGCTTTAGGGTGTGTAAAAATGCAAATTTTTTAAGTTATAAACATTAAAAGAATGAAAATTAAAAAAATGTTTAAAGCAAATAAAATAAAAATAAATAAAAGTTTTTGTGTAATGTTATACAAAATATGACTTGAATCAATAGATCAATAGATTAATAGATCAATAGATCATGGGTGGGGTGGGTGGTTTGATTTACTGATTTGCTGCTTTAGGGTATGTAAAAACGCAAATTTTTACGTTATAAACATGAAAAGCATAAAATTTTTATTAAAAACGGAATGTTTAAAGCAAAAAAGCGAAAATAAATATAAGTTTTTGTGCTATGTTATACAAAATGTGACTTGAATCAATAGATCAATAGATCATGGGTGGGGTGTGGAGGGTGGGGTGGGTGGTTTGATTTACTGATTTTTTGCTTTAGGGTATGTAAAAACGCAATTTTTTACGTTATAAACATGAAAAGCATAAAACTTTTAGTAGAAACAAAATGTTTTAGGCAAATAAAACAAAAATGAATAAAAATTAAATAAAAAATAATAAAATTTGAAAATAAATTAAAAAAAATTAAAAATAAATAAATATTAAAATAGAAAAATTAAAAAAACACGAAGTATAAATGTAAAATGAAACTTTTAAAAATAAGTTTGAAAAATAAAATAAATAAGTAAAATTAAAAAAAAAAAATTGAAAAAAATAAACACCAAGAATAAATGTAAATGAAACTTATAAAATAAAAATAGCAAACAATATATGCATGTTTCGACATAGGAAAAAAAATTATATTAGTTGATGTTTATAAAAAGAAAACAGATTTGAAAATATGAATGTCAGTCTTCAACCTTTAAAAACGGGTTTATCTTTGTGTAAAGAATGAGCAATACAAATGACGACCTGTACATGTTTTAGAACGAGAATCAGTCATGCTTGAACAGTAATGATATTGTATTATTAAACGAATGTTTACTAACTCGGCACCGTACGAGCTCCAGCACCGGCGCAGGCTATGGCTCATTTGCTCCGACACATGAGACTTCTTCTTCTTCCTTCATCCTTCCTCCTTCTTCTTCCTTAGTCTTCTGTCACGCACTCTGTGCCTTTCTTCTGGGAACCAACCCTCTGGGGGGGGGGTCCCCAGACACCCTTTACGAACTTACAACCATCATATTCGAGTTCTACGACTTTATAAACATAATATAAGTACACCAATATGGGACTAAACGAATATTTATTATTTCGGCACCGCACCGCACCGCACCGGCTCCAGCACCGATGCCGGGGCTAACTCCTACTCCTTCCTTCTTCTACTCAGACTCCGACTCCTTCCTCCTTCTTCTTCTTCTTCCTTTTCTGTCACGCACTTCTTTTTTCAGGAGGGGACCCCCCCTCCGGGGAGTCCCTGGACTCCGAATCCGAATCCGACTCAGAAGCCGACTCCGAATAAGCCTAACCCGGGTATATATATATATAGTATATATAATATATATATATACTATAATAAGATATAATATATATAATGTATATATATGATAATATATATATATATATATATATAGGTAAATTATAGATATATATAATATATATATTAGTATATAGTACGAAGTTTTGGTAGCTAGCACTCCAAATGAATCGGGAACTACAACGATATATCGACTGAATTTTAAACAATAGTAATGATTTTCTTTCGATTATATTTTTCAATGTAAAAAGTCAACCACAGAACGTAGAAAGACGATTTAAACGATGATTTGGGGTAAAAAATATTGATAAATCGATTGGAACCATCAAAAATGATATATCGATTACGTAAAACCTTCCAGGAACCAAAAAGCTCCTTTGGGGGGCTACGCCCCCCTTTTGGAGGGCTAAACCTCCGAGTTCAGGTTAAACGGTTTTCCAGACCTTAAATTCGGTCTTACCGACCTTAAAAACTCTAACCTTGACGTATCAAACGTCAAAAACCGGATGTTGCAAAATGTTATTTATTTAGGGGATTTCAATGTACACAACACTGAATGGTTGGGGTCCTCTCATACTGATTTAGGTGGGGAAGAGGCTGAATCATTAATATTCTTAACGATCTGGAGCAACTAATTAAAGAACCCACACACATTCCGGATCGTCCCAACCAATTCTTGAACACACTTGACCTATGTTTCACCACTAGTCCTTCTCTCTATAAATACACCACCTTCGCTCCTATTGGTAAATCTGACCACAACCTTATATCTCTTAATTTTAATACTTTCTCTCCAACAGCTCCATCCTGCCCTACACGTTTTTTTCTGGCACTTTGATCGGACCGATTGTGCCGACTTGCGTTGCTTCTACGCTAACTATAATTGGAATGACTGCTTTGACCCTGGTGACACTTCAGCTTCTGCCGATAAGGTGGGATCTATAATCGTTGATGGGATGAGCAAGTTCATTCCTTCTTTGACTACATCTTTCTCTCTCATAAATCCACGATGGTCGATATCGTACTTGTTCTCTGCGATATCAGGCCTGAGCAATGCGTATCGGGGGTAGAAAAATTCTCCTTTATATCAGGAGCACTTCTTGGCCATGATACATGGAACTAGGAAAGTGTTTAGGGATACTCTTCGACGAGCAAAGCGGACTTTCATCAAACGAAAGTGCGCAAACCTCCCTTGGTTCTCCTACTGACAAAACTTTCTGGCCTCTTGCCAAAACATCTCTAGCAACTTCTGGAAATCTGCCTTTCCTCCTCTCATTCGTTCTGATGCATTGTTTTGCTAATTCTCCAACTGAAAGGCCAATCTTTTCGGCCTCCTGTTTTCCTCTAACTCAACACTGGATGATTTCTGTTATTTATCTTCCTCCTCATTTTCCTCTTAGGTGTCCTATGCCTTTGCCTGTATTACATATGATGGCGGTGCAGTGGGCTTCCTGAAATCCCATGACGTTTAGTAGGCGGGTGGCCCGGAATGGCATTCCTCCCCCCGTGTGTTTTGAGGGAGGTGTGCTTCGTCTGGCCCCTCTTCCTCGTTCAAACCTATAATTCTCTTAATTGTCTGCCAATACTAACATTTCCCTCAATAGTTGGAAGCACGCACATGTCCAACCGACCAGTTCAGAAAAAAGGTAGCCGCTCCTGATTCTTCTTAACTATCGCCCTAATAGCTCTCACTTGTAATTCTATCCTTAAGATCTTTGAAACCCTTCTCCACTCTCATTTCTTAGATCATCTGGAATCTCATTCACTTCTTTCCGATCGCCAGTACGGCTTTCGCGCTCGAGGTCTACTGGCGATAATACTTTCCTATACTTACTGATTTATGGTTTTCAGCCCTTAGGAACTATGGGAAGACTTGCGTGGTGGCGCTTGACATGATCCAAGCAATTTGACCGGGTATGCAGCGTCACTGCTCTCCAGCCTTCTTCCTTTGGGTTTCCTCCTTCCCTTTGCGTACTTATATCTAGTTTTCTCTCAAATTGCTCAATATCGGCTGTTGTTTACGGGGCAACTTCTTCTTTTTCTGTCAATTGTGGGGTTCCTCAGTGGTGTTCCTTATCTCCTACTTTATTCTTACTTTTCAATTAATGATCTCTTCACCTGCACATCTAACTCATCCACTCGTATGCGATGACTCGAACCCTTCATTCTTCAATTCATTTCAAATTCTGCTCCCTCTTTTACTTCTAGGATTTGTCTCCCGTCTTAATCTTTCCGGTTCTATTCTCGCTGCAGATCTGGATAGAATTTCCAGGTGGGGTCGTCTCAACCTGTGAAATTTAATTCCTTTAAAACTAAACTTCTACAAATCTTCCATTTCTAAAAAACACCTTCCAAACTTTCTAATCTCTTTCGACGGTTCTCTCGTCTCTCCTGTTGACATATAAACATCCTTGGCCTTAACATACAACAAAAAAATGTCTTGGAACCCTCACTCACAACGGTTGCTAGGGCAACAGTTTCAATGAAGCTGGAAATTCTGTTAGACTACGAGACATTTTTTCCGTCTTCTCAGTTACTCCAGCTATACCAAGGGCCTCATCCGCCTTGTATGGAGTACTTTGCTCTCAAAATACTTGTGGGGCTCTGGTTTAACCCGGCTTTTGGACAGGGTCGAGTCAAAGGCCAAAAAAAACTTATACTGTTCTGGCAACTTTCCACTTCAACTTGACCCTATATCTTTGGTGACGATGACGTTGGTGCTTTATCACTTTTCTATAGGTACCGCAGCGGCAGGTGCTCGAAGGAACTTGTCACTCGCGTATACCACAACCTTTACGACGCCCGCGTAGCACAAGGGGTGCTGTGTTTTGCGCATGAGTTTTGTGTGGATATTGGTACCCTCCAGGTTAGTTCGCTGCAGTGCTTACATTCTTTCCTGCCACTCTTGGTCTGTAGAAATTATCTCATCTACCCCTCTGCGTTTCCCTGCTGAATTTAATCTCTCTTCACTTTAAAGCCTGGGTCTGTGCTCATCTGCGCAGTAGTTTGCGTTAGTTGATGAATAACTGATGTGTGCAATACCCTCCCCCCTTGAATAGGGCTCTGCCCCGTGAGTGGTGGTGACAACTGTTAATATATATATATATATATATTATATATATATATATTATATAATATATTACTTATATTATATATATATATACTATATATTATATAGTATATTAGGGAGAGAGAGAGGAGAGAAGAGAGAGAGAGAGAGAGAGAGAGAGGGAGAGAGAGAGAGAAGGAGAGAGAGAGAGGAGAGAGAGAGAGAGAAGAGAGAAGGAGATCTTAAATCGAGTATATACTTAATTAAATTTCATATTTTAAATGAATGAGTTACACAAGGAGATTTGTTGCTTTCATATTTATCAGACGGATTGAACATGTTGGAGCTCGTCCGCTGTGCAGTCTTAAGGACACCGAATGCTCTCACACTAGAACCATACGCACGTCCCTAGCCCTGAAAATGATTTAACGCGTAGTGTGTTGTGTAAAGCACTGCGGCCGATTTTCTCATCCCATTATTGCTGAGTACTCAAAGTCCTGGCCCCCATTTTAAATGAATGAGTCACAGGAGATTTTACTCTCCATCAGCGGGGTTTCCTGCTGAATTTAATTTCCCTCACTTCGAAGCTTGCGTCTGTGCTCATCTGCGTAATTTGCGTTAGTTGGTGAGCTTCTGAGACGTGTAACACCCCCTCCTTGAATTAGGGCTCCGCCCCGGGAGTGGTGGGTGACACTGTAAAAACAAAAAAAAAAAAAAAAAACATTTGCAACATTTTGGCTGTTAGTTGTCCTCCCTATACTACTATTGTGTTTAAAGAAAATATTATTTGCACACATATCTCTCTCCTCACAAAAATCA
>JABUQX010095016.1:30000-32500 GCA_015478945.1 Trachelipus rathkii
TGGCAAATAAAAGTCATCATGGGAAATAGTGAGGAGTGGTGTCCCACAGGGTTCATAGCTGGGGTTACTATTGTTCCTCATATATATAAAGTTGATGCTTAGAACCATGGACTTAAATGCAGAGGTTCTAAGTTTGCAGAGTGATAGCCAAGTGGCACTCTCAGTTAGGAAAAGTGAATGGATGTAATTAAGATCAAAATGTTTGAATGAAACTTCTTGGGTGACAGGATAAGTGGCAATGAATTTCTTATACGGAGTGAAAAATTGTAAGGTTCTATCACCTAGGTTTCTCAATAGGAAAGTTTTTAAACTGCGATATTGAGATGGGGAGTTAGCTATTGAAACCTGTGGGGACGCAAGAAAACGATATAGGTGTATTATTATATAGCAGTAATTTGAAAGTAGCTTAATCAGTGTTTTGGAAGCAATATAATTAAAGCTAATAAGAAATGCTGGCATATAAATCGCAAAATGTGTTTGTTTTTTTTTGTAAAGACAAAGGAAGTTTACAAGAGCAAGGGAGTAATAAGTAAACTGTATAATAGCTATGTAAGGCCATAATAGGAAGTATTCTGCGCCAAGTTTGGGAACCCTTATTTAAGAAAGACCTTAGATATGCTGAGAGAGAGTGCAAAGTAGAGCAAACAAGGAATGATTCGGGTGTTGATTGGTGGAATGGAGCTAATGAGGAGAGGTGCATGAAGGGAGTTAGGATATGTTTCAGTAGAAGGTCGATTTTCTCAGACGGGACATGATATAATTCTACAAATTTTTACCTCTATTGATAATACGGAGACCAATAAATTTTCATAGTAGAGCACGGACGGGAGACCAGGGGGCTATAACAAGAAAATCTAAGAAGAAAGCAGCATCTTCGATATAGAAAGCATTCTTTCAAGAGCAAAAAAGAGCTGTTATTAATTTTTTGGAATGGTTTGGCCACATTATATTGTATTATATATTATATATTATTATATAATATATTATATTATATTATAATATAATATTATATATATATTATGATTATATATATATATATATATTATATATATATTAATATATATATATATACTAATAATGGTCCGGAATAGGGAACCGGGAACTGTAGCGATGACTGCTGGAAAATGTCACGCCCCTCGCCACTTGGATATATATATATATATATACTATATATATATATATATATATATATAGATATATATTATGATATTATTATATATATATATATATATACATGATATATATTAATATTATGATATATATATATATAATATATATAGTTATATATAGATAATATATATATAATATATATATATATATATATATTATATTATATAATATATATACATATGATAGTCATATATATATATATAGTATATATAATTATATATAATAATATATATATATATATATAATATATAGTATATAATGTGGTATCATGATATATATATATATATATATGTGATATAATTATATATATATATAATATAGTATATATATATATATAGGGAAAGATTTACTCTGAAACGAAAGTTCGTGTCGTATGGTAGTGTATACCCTGAGCGCGCGTGACGTCAAGATCTAACTTCAGATTCTTCGTAGGTCACGTTATAGCTGTGTAACGTCCAGAGTGTCCGTATCTTTACGCTTGTTTTGTCATATATAGTATATATATAAGTTATAGTATATATATATATATAATATATTATAGTATATATATGATATATATTATATATTATTTGTAAAGGTATTCCCTAGTAGGTGGCTTATATATATATATTATAATATATATATACTTTTTACTATATTATATATATATATATATTAAGATATAATATATATTATATATTATATATATATAATATATAGTATTATAGTAAATCGGTGTCTACCTAACCACAGGCTTTATCTAACCTAACTTAGAAAGGGGGTACAGTAGTGAAGCTAACCTAGACCTTAATTCACGTAGGCCAGAGCGATGAAAAGCTTAACGGCTAGACGGATAACAGGTTGCAAGACAATGAAAACTAACCTAGACGAATTCACCGTTGCAGAGATTTAAACCTAACCTAGATATGATTCACGTTGCAAACAAGGGAAACCTACAGGTTGAAAGTCTGATATATATATATATATATATATACATATATATATAGTAGTATAGGTATATATATTATATATACATATATATATATATTATATATATATTATTATATATATATATATATATATATATAGTATAATTTATATATATATATATATTATATATATATATATTATATATTATATATATATAGTAAATTAACCTCACAAGTTTTGAAATTTTTTTAAACGGCTTCAACAATTATTTCAAATCCTTCATCATTTTCTAATATCAGGAGGCCATAATTTTTTTTGTGCATCCCGAAAGAATACAATAATGCATAACTTAGCAATAAAAGTTAATTTCTCACTTTGTTTTAATAAAGGCTGATGAAATGGATCAGATTGTATAAAAGTT
>JABUQX010095016.1:42500-50000 GCA_015478945.1 Trachelipus rathkii
AACTCACTCTATTGGCCGTATATTTTTAATGCCAAGAAATATCAGTATCACCGAGTTACTTACCAGATGGAATGAGTATTCAAATAGCACAATGGAAATTATTATATGGAAATGAGTGCCTGAACATTTTGATGACTCCATTGTTATGATTAAATTTATAGATGCAAAATATTATCTTCCATTCATTGTCATAAAAAGTTACATCTATTTCATGACAGTCTGTTGTCATAAAAGAGAACTTTCAATGCGTAAAACATAGATTTCTCCTCGAGCTAAAAATTAGATGAAAGGTTATTAAAATAAGTAAAGATCATATTTGATCAGCACTTCTATCAAATGGTCATATATGATTGAAAGGGTAAATTAAGGTTGGGCATAAACATAGCTACAGCCAGGGAAATATTAGTTATTTTTATTATTTTTGGTATTAATATATTCTCTTAATTGAATTAAATTCAGTTCTCGATACTATTTAATGATGAAATACTCTCTCTTTACTCTCTCTCTTACTCTACTCTCTGCTCACTATTCATCATTACTTTCTCTTTAACTCTGATAGCAACAGTTTCACTGTAACATATAGCTAAGCATCGATCTACTCTCTCTCTCTCTCTCTCTTTATAAATATATATATATATATATTATTAAATATATATATATGTAATACTATAAATAATTTATATATATTATATATATTAAATATATATATAATATATATATATATATATATAATTATTATATAATGTCTGAATAGGGAACGGAAATATGTAATATAGCGAATGAACGCTATTAATAAAATTTGACTATTGTCTACTTGATGAGCACTGATATATATTATATATATATATATATATAACTTATATAATATATAAATAATTATATATTATATATTATATAATATATAATATAATATATATTATATTAATTATATTTATTAATATAGAATATATATATATTATAATATATTAATAATATATTAATTATAATTATATATTAATATATTATATGAAATATATATATATATATATTATGATTATATTAATATATATATAATATATATTACCTAGTATTCAAATATATAGGTAAATAAGAATTCATATGTATATATATAATTATAGGTTAATTGAATAAACTTTTCTTTATGAGTTTTTTTTTTTATTTTTTATTTTTTTTTTTTTTGGAAAAAGAAGAAAGTAGAGGGGTCGAATTTTAGTTTCCTGGATACAGTTATTATATTATAAATTTATTATATATATATAATAATATACCCTTAATTAATTTATTTATACTTTATAAATTTATTATGTAAAATATACTCACAAAATAATAATAATTTTATTATAACTATTTATCAGTTATCAAGAAAAATTTTTAAAATTACGAAATTTCAAGCGAATTTAATAAAAGTAATTATTACATCTTTCATTGTATAAAGTATTTTAAACAGTCTCCTAGTTAAGGATTTTTTGCCTTTAAATTCTATTAAAACCATTAAAAACTACTGAATTAAATATCCAATCATATAACGGCTCTTCATATCATTGTGGACCAATATAATGATGGAAGGATAACTCAATTTTGGTATTCCAAAAACTAAATAGTTATTTCTTTTTTAAAACCATGTTTTTTTCCATAAACCTATATATATATAAATATATATATATATATATTAATAATATATTAATATATTATAATAATATAATATATTAATATATTATATATAAATATATATATATATTATAATATATATATATATAATTAATATATATATTAATTATAATAACTATAATTATATATTATATATATAACGGTATATATTATATATTAATTTACTTAGGATATTGATACATATTTTATATTCTTATTATTTAATTCATTCAATATTATTTATAATAATTCTAATACTTAATATTTTAATACATCTTTATTATTATTAACAGGTGCTGTGAGATTTATTAATGGATTAGTCGAGAGTGTCTATTTCTCTTATTTTTTTTCACAATTTATCTGTTTACACCAAAAAGATATTAAAATATTGATTTCATATGGTCTAGTATAACATTAACTATTTCGCTATGAAAGAGGGTTGCTCACGAATTTATTAATAGAAACTTAAACATAAATAAGGAAATCACTATATTTTTTTGGAAAAGTTATTTTATAAGTAGTCCCGGCAAAAATTACCAAATCGTATGAAGAGTATGAAAACGGAGAATTACGAAGAAGACACTGCGAGAATTAAGACCTTGTCACAATCTGTCCATACATTCACAAATAGACAGTGTGCGTTGTTAGAATCAGGGGTGAGTTGATTGTATAGATTTCTGAAACATAGTTATATTCAGACATACAAACTTTCCTCACAGTTAAATTGAACCTCGAGACTCTATTATTGCTCCACTGACACTAAAGAAAAAATTCTCGTCAGCATATTATAGATCAACGGTATATATACCTCAAATTGTATATTCGAATATTACATTACGGAATTTTTATGCACTTATATTCATGAATAGAATGTTATATAATACAATTGAGAGAGAGATGACTTGAGCATACATTAGCTATTTTATATCAAAAGTATTATAGACCTAAGTAGAAACAAAATGTTCTCATTCATAACTCATATTAACTAGCGCTATGTATCATATAGTAATATATCATTATATAAATGTACTAAATGAGTGTACTGAGTTAGATATGACACAATATCAGCACAATAGAAAGCTTTTTACTGTTTGAACGCTTACTTTATTTTTACTCAACGGGGTCATTAATATAGCTAGTAGAGCATTAATAACTATTTTTATTTAGAATCTAGACCATTACGTCATCTCTATACCTATTTACAGCTCTTATTAGCGATACATTACTATACTTCTATGAGATAGCTCACTAACTATCCAAAAACCATTTGAATATTATATGTCCCAATACATGAGTGAGTAGATAAGAAACCCGATAATTTCATAATTTATTGTTAGAATACTTTTTGATATATTTGTCCTCAATCAGATACCCGAGATCCACAAATATGGAACCAATTAATATTATTACCATCCATAGCATATCTATGTGAAGTGAGTACGAGCGCGGAAAATGTATGTCGCGTAGCAAGGTGTCCGCGAATCAGCAACGCCAACGTTTACTACATGATGGATTGAAATCATTTACTTGAGATATGAGTTTTGGTAGACGTCGAAGCCTGATATCGAACGTGAAGCCGGAGGTGAATAATTTTTTGAGGTCTGAGAAGTTCAGATGATCCGAGAGGAGTGCAGTAAAAATCTTTTGGAGAAAGGTGATGAAGGCACGAGTTATCCGGAGTTACCGAGACATGAGGAGCGGATAATATTTTTGGGACCTGGAGCTTGAGCTAGACACATGGGAAGTCGGATCTCCGCAATATGAAAGGAGAAGACGTTACTCGCCCGGATATTCCTATAGGAAAATTATACGTAAATATAAATGTATTAATAGTGAATATTATATATTGGAATATATATTTATTTTACTTATAATACTATTATAATAGTAGTATAGTATTATAATATTAATATAATATTAATATTAATATATTAGTATATTATATATATATAATATATATTATCTATATATATATAATAGTTATATATAATTATATATATATTAATTAATATATATTATATATAACTATATTATATATATTATATATATTATTATTAATATTATATATATTAATATATATAATATATATAAGATAATATAAATATATATAATATATATATTATATATAATTAATTAATAATATATATATATTTATATATATCATTAATATACTATATATATATAATAATAATATATATTATATATATATATATATATATAATATAATACGATATATTATATATATATACATATATATAGTATATATATAATTATATATATATATATTATATATAATTATATATATATTTATATTATATTATATATATAATATTAATATTATGATATATATATATTATATATATTAATAATATTAATATAATAATATATATATATATATAATTATATATACTAAATAGCTAATTAAAAAGAAAATATATCATATAACATTAATATCTCTTCAAGAGCTATAAATAAAAAAAAAAACAATATTGGTAAACTAATACTTGTAGCTATTCGTTAATTACTATGCAAAATTGGAAGTGATGATATGATATACGCTGCACCTAAGACTTAATGATTATTACTTATTAATAATTTAGATGTAAATTATAATAATAACTTATATAGTAAAATTATAATAAACTAAATTTTTATTATTTAAAAGCTTTTATCGATGAATATGTGAGCCTTGATTGAAAATCAATACTACATTGATTTATTTTTTATTTATCTACATGTAGACTGTATTTATATATGATTTTTATTAGATTACTCATGCGATTAGCTTATCGTGATGAGACGGCTAGTCATCATTAAATTTTATATATATATAATATTAATAATAATATTTATACTATATTATATATATATATATACTATTAAAGTATAATATTATATTATCTTATATAATAATTTATATATTATATTATATATATATCATAATATATATATATTATTATAGATATTATATCTATATATATATTATATATTATATAGTATATTAATATATATATTTATATTATATATATTATATATATATCTTTAATTAATTACTAGGTAGATTATCCTATACAATTCTTATAATTCTAATATTTCTAAAATATATATATTATTATATATAGATATATATATATTATAATATATATATCTATATATATATATATATATATATATATATATATCTGAGTTCACAATATCTTTATGCTGAAAAGCAAATTAATACGGTATTTGGGCATATATGGTATTTATTAGCCATCCGTTACTCCTTTTAAGAATACTTCAAAAAATCAACTACTAGATAATATTATCTTGAACAGTAAATATATTTCTCAAAAAATCAAAATTCCTTAATACTTAATATTGTTCTTGCCTGAACTATATCCGCAGTTATCCTACGGTCAATATGTGACACAAATTATTTTTCTCTGTCAATCTCTTTCTCACACATACGAAAATTTAAAAGTGAGTGGAATATCAATTATGTCATTATTCTTCATAAGCACTCACACAAAATGGTATAACAGGAAACTTACCTAGAGGTGATTTATACTCACTACTTGAGTGTTAATTGAAGACTATAAAATATAGTTCCAATAGTATAAGATATGAGTGTACAATCTAAACAAAAATCTGTGATATAATAAGACACTCGTTTGTATTTTTGTGACACATAATATCGAAATCACTTATGTATGTGATAATATATATAATTATTTATCCATTACTGATCAATAATGAAATAGTTTAAACATACAAAGAGTGGTTTGAGTAGATAACTAGTCAGTTTCGATTACTATAATACTTCATAAGCACTATACAGAAAAAATATCTTCTATTACTTGAATAAGAGGTTCACTCACAATCGAGCGAGATAACATAATGAAAACATCTATGACGACATTCCATCATCACATACACTCAAGATCTACTATAAAGAGAGCTCAGAGACATTTAGCTTGCAAAGTGTTAAACAGAAGACGATGTGGTGGAATGCATTAAGATTGTGGTCAGCAGGATAGTTGAAACCTATTAAGTATTCAGGTAAACTCAGGATCTAAAGTCTGGATGAATAGCTCTCTGTTTCTAGTTTATGACTTTTATCGAAATTGTTTTGTGATTGTCTTAATTGTTAGATATTGTCAGTATGATTCAAATATTTGCAATTAGATTATTTATGGTGTATTTAAGAGTACTTTGTGTACACTTTATAGAGTTTTCATATACTATGATGCAGCTAAAGTAGAAGGTAACTTTAAATGTCAGACTCGTGAGTGTGTGTAGGAGCTATGAGCATATAGAAGACTAACGGAGAAAGTTTCACCCACTTGTTCAATGATTCTGTCGCAAACATTGAGATTTTATATAATAAATATCAACTAGAGTTTTACTTAAATGAATCATGAGTTAATAATCAATTAGATACTTCACAAAAGTATAGATACTTAAAATATTATCCAGTTATGCATACTAAGGAGAAGCGTCTCGAATGCTTGAGCAAATTTCACCAATGTATTAAAGAGTTACTCGCGCAAAAGCGTATAATTATTTGAGTTACAATAATCGTAGTAAACATATTATATGATCGACAGAAATAGAGTGAGAAATTCGAATCATGTCGACACATAAGATGCGCATAAAGAAGAAATAGAAGTAGTGGCTCAACATGTCAGCGTATTATTACTTATATCAAGAAATTTTGTTTTATCTGTAGGCAAATTGATTGGGCTAAGAAGCATGTCTGAGTCTATTAATATAATAAATTCAAGAGATTATACATAGATGACTAACTGAGTCTAGCTTAGTTAGCATGCGCGAGAGAGAAGTATTAAACCGCCTTGAGAGAGAGACTCATATGCTATATTGTTAAAATATTTGATATCGCTTTTTCAAGGAGCACTTCGAGAGTAGAGAGGCGGATAAGATTATAGTATGGTACTGAGTCATCGTTGACTGGGTATGTTCATTATAGAGAGAGAGAGTCATATCAAGAGGTTTGGTTGTCTGTATGTGAACATGAATGGTAAGGATCGTGGCACTATCTGGATTTACTCATTCAGAGATATCGTGCGTATACGCGGATGATCACGTATGTGATGTTGTCATGACGAATTCATATTATTGTTGCTGAGAGGCTAGCATACTTTACAGTTAAGACTAAGTGTGCACGAGAGCTACTCTCTCTATAGTCATAGTGTCCACTCATCGAGCGTAGAAATGAGAGAGTAGAGTGCACGAATGACACAGGAGAGAGGGTCAGCGCAGACCCATACGCAAGAGTACGCGCGACAGCGTTCTTGAGAGAGAGAGAGCTGACCGAGAGTGAGAAGGCATATCACCTCGCGCAGGAAGTCTGCGACCTCTCGTGACTACTAAGGCTTAGTGCGATCTACTGTCTGTTGACACACTCTCACTCACTCTCGAGGTCTCGCTGTGAGATGATTATTTGAACTTCTCTCTCCGACACAGTCAGTGGGAACCAATCGAAATACTCGAATAGTTATTAAAATACATATTTACAACAAAAAATATTCAATCAAAAGACTTGACTGCAGGAAATTTTTTATAGAAAACGGATTTTAGCAAATCACAAATAATTCATGAAAAGAAGGGAAAAGAATGTTAACTGAAAAATACACGATGTGCGGGCCGCAAGCACACACTTCTTCGCTCTCGATATCACGCTCTCACGGAAGTCTCCAGAAGTGTATATTGAGTTCGTGAGATTGTGATTTGCGAACTAGGCAACTTAAAACTGAATAACGCTATCGAACAAAAATCTGGGCCGGAGTCATATAGTTCAGCAGTTTCAGGAATCCGCCCCAATTGTAGAATTTGTCAGATGAAGATGAGAAG
>JABUQX010095016.1:55000-70000 GCA_015478945.1 Trachelipus rathkii
TAAGCTTTAGATGCGCATCGTCTCAAAGCTACGGATGATGTACGGTCAGATCCGAGATGTGTTTGACGCGTCGTTACTTCGTAACTGGAGATTTTGGGTATTCTAATGTATGTTATGTATGTTTGCGTGCGTACATCGGTGTACTAAAGTCTAGTCTTGTTACTTTCTGTAGGTGGGTTGCATGGAGGCTTTGCTTCTTGCAAGACGCCGAACCACGACACTGATTTAACCCATTGGCATGGGCAATGGCGCGTGTGCTAGTAGTCGTTGGCGACTCTCTCAAGAACCTCTTCTTCAAACGCAGGAGTTCTCGTATTACGCAGTCTTCCACCAATGCACCGTGGGCAAAGGGTTATCTCGAAGGTGCTGATGAAGGCGAGCAAACATTGTGCGGTGGGGGTGATTTTCTGTGTGGAAACCGTTCCTGGTACATGAGGTGCGCTCTTCGTCCATTTCCGTCCGCCGCACCGTAACATTATCATGTCGGGTAACTCGGGAAGAGTGTAGTGATCCATTCGTAATCGATGGCCATAACATTGTATTGAATCAACGGAGAATTGGGCAAGGTAATATGGTATTGCCACGTGGTTTCGAAGGAACATTAAGCGTAACACAATGTACGCCACGCACAAACACACATTAAAAATTGATAACCCTAAATCGTCGGTAACCTACATGCGACGCGTCAAACAACATAAACTAGTGTGTACCTTACATCATCCGGAACTTTGAAACGAAGCGTTCATACAACATGAGGTTATTTAACATCAAATGTTCATTATCGTTTGTTCTATCAGCCATCCGAGTTTGTCGCAGAGATTTTGAATCACCCTATATATTATTATATATATATATATATATATTATATATATATATATATATATAATAGTATTATGATATATATAATATATATATATATATATTATATATATATATATAATATATATATTAGTATATAATATTATAGTATAATCCCTATTCTTCTAACTTTTAAATAATTTCTCTTTGAACAGCCGACCATATGTAATATAATTTATTCAAACAATTGTTCCTAAAAATAAAACCATATCATAAAATCCTCCTTTAACCGATCGTCTTAGATCTATTTATTATTTTAAACAGAACAATAAGCTCTCAACAATTCACCTTGAAAATAGGAGGCAAGCTGTAAAATTGTGCAAAGCGGCATCTTGCAAATATTTTTAGGATAGCATTGATTGCCTCTTTAACTGATAACTTTGATTTCGGTCGATTTTCATTATTCCATCTAATGATTTATGGAATTCTACCTTTTATTTTTCTATAAGATATTTAGGTTGAATGTCATTTACTTAAGTTGTACTTTTAGTTCTTTTTCATCGCTTTTCTGCATGCCCAATTCTTTTCGCGCAATTATCTGTCAAATTTGGCTTCTTCATCTTCATCTGACAAAATCTACAAGGGAGGATTCCTGAAACGCTAACTATTTTGACTCCGGCCCAGATTTTCTGTTCGATAGTCGTTATTCATTTAAGTCCTAGTTCGCAAAGAACACTCTTAGCTTCACAATATCAGATCTTCAGTTCTGGAAAGATTCTAAACAAAGATTGTCGACAAAGAATATTTTTATTTTCAGTTAACATTCTTTCCTTCTTTTCATGGAATTTACTTTGTGATTTGCTAAAATCCGTTTTCTATAAAAAATTTCCTGCAGTCAAGTCTTCTGATTGAATATTTTTTGTTGTAAGGTGGGTGTTTTAATAACTCTTCGAGATTTCGATTTGTCCACTGACGTCGAGAGAGAAAGTGCAGAGTACGCAGCAGCATCATACTACTATATATCTTTTTAGTTGCAGACAGCCTTTAGAGCATAAAGACATGTACTTCCCATCACTTGTCTCTTGACCTAAGATTGCCACTTTTGCAACGCTTGATTCTTTAGAACTTCATTAATTTGGGGTACGTGCTGTTCTGCTACATTTGTCTCGCCCTGCTTACTAAGATTTGCTCTAATGTGATTGTGGAACCATAGCACTTCTAACTGTAAAGTTATGAACTCCCCTTCTCATGTTGCCAATATTAACGTTATCGAACATCGCTCTTTTCATAGTTTTATCAAATTCATTCTGAAAACAACTATGACTTCTTCGTTTTTGACATTTAATAAAATCAGTATCACATTTACCAGCTTCCTTTTCCTCACCCTCATTGTTCCCTTATTTATTTGTCAATCGTACTGATCACATGTTTGATGCGTATCCGTAACTAAGCTAATTACTTGTCTCTTGTTATTTCGAATTATTTTAAGATGTCAGTAACAAATTCCTTGAATATATTCGCTGAAATGTTGAGCATTTTTTTCTTTCACTGCTAACTGTTTTAGAAATATTGTTTTTATTTCGTCACATATAATATAAATTAATTGACTACAGATATATCTAGCTTGGCCCATGTAATTGTGTATAGTATCGCATTTGCTTAAAATGCACAACAGCGTCCCTTTATGAAATTTTTAAGCTATTTTTTTGGTTTATTTTTTCTTCTAGAACTATTTTACAAATTTTTTTCCAGTATAAAGGGACTTCCAGTTTCTAAGCCATGTCTCCACAACAGTGCTTTAAATCTCAATCAATGCAAAGAAAATAATGGGTCACAATCTTTACACCCATTAAATCAATTGGCATTTGAATTTGTCAACTTTAACATAGACAGAACAAAAGTTTATGCAACTGAAAAGTTTCCACTTTAGTCTGGGTTTTTGAAAAAGGTTTATCCTGATTACTTTTAGCTTCACCTTTTTCTTTTTAACACTTGCAGCAATGTCTGAATGATAGCGTTTTAAAATGTCTCATTAATTTAAAGGATCCAATAGATGTATTGTGACCCATGAGTAACTGGTAAAAAGTTAGTTAGACTCCTTTGTGCAATGATCGAACTGACTGTCTTCGCATCAACTGTGTTTAACTTATTTCATATTGACAAATGAAAGTAATTTTATCATCAATCAAAGTGAGTAATATATTCAAATACTGAGGTGTTTTCGATTTGGTTTAGTTGACAAATATTTTTTTAATATATTTAACTTAATTAATTAAAGTTATCTATAGAATATAGAAGTATATTTTTATTATTGAATAATAAATATACATAAAATTATCAAAAAAAAATTTCCCCTGGAAAAAAACGAGAATATATATATATATATATTATATTATATATATATATATAGTATATTATATATATATATATTATTATATATATAATATATACATATATATATATATATATATATATATATATATAATATATATTTTGAAATATTAGAATCATAGAATTGAGGTGATTCTCCTAGATATTAAGACTATTATATATATATATATATTATATATATATATATATATAAGTATATATATATATAATATTATATAATATATATATATTATATATATATAATAAATTATATATATTATATATTATATATATATATAATATATATATATATATAGATATAACAATAGTATATAATGGGATATATATATAGATGATATAATATACAGATTATATATATATATATATCATATAATATGATATATATATATATATATATATATAATTATATATATATATATAATATATATATATATATATTATACATATATATATTATAGATAGGGTATTATAGTGTACACAGTTTGTATATATAATTATATATTATTATAAGTATATATATAATGATATATAATTGTATATATATATATAGTATATAGATATAAATATATATATATAGTATATATTATATATATATATATATATATATATATAATATATATTATATATATATATATATATATATATTATATGATATAATATTATATATATAAATATATATATATATATAATATATAAGATATATATACTATATATATATATATAATATTAGGTACTATATATATATATAATACTAATATATATATATATTTATATAGTAATTTAGTATATAGTAATATATGATATATAGGTATATAATATAATATAAATCCTGTAGTAATAAAATTAATTATTACTTAATTTTGTATTTGCCGGAGCCGGAGCCCCTTTTTTTGCGGCTCCGACTCCGGCTCCGGCCCAGGTCCCCTAAATTCCTCCTCGACTACCGGCTCCGGCTCCAGATCCCCCAAATTTTGTCGCCTCGGCTCCGGCTTCCAGTCCCTCAAAAGTTCGCCTCGCTCCGGCTCCGGCTCCGGCTCCACCCAAAACGTTCCGGCTACGGCTCCTGCTCCGGCTCCGCCTCCGGCCCCGGCTCCGTATATATGTATATATATATGATATATAGAGAGAGTCACCTATTATATATATATATATATAGTATAATAATATATATATATATATATACTTATAGTATATATAAATATATATAGTATATATAATTAATATAGTATAATATAGTATAGTATACGATGTATATAATATATATATATATATATATATATATACAACCTGTTATATTAGAAGAACATTTTGTTTCTACGTTGTTCACAATATTGTTGGGAAAAGATGCTAAGAGTAAGTTCCAATGATAAAATTATTATATGTATAAGAAAAATCGAATGTTAAATAAAATTAAATTTGAGTAAACGTTTCTATAATCGAATCGAGAATTTTCTCTAAGTCAGTGGAAGAAAATAGAGTATGAGGTCAATGAGTGGTAGAAAAAGTTGCTTGAGGGTTGTCGGTTATATATGGTTTAAAACTAAACAATAACCCTGTTCTAACCCGCCGTTATTTTGTGAATGTATGGCAGAGGGGGAAAGGGTCTTCTTCTCCAGCGGGTTCTCTCTATTCCCTCTCCTCCATACATTGGTAAATTTTTTGCCAGACCTACAAAATACTTTCAAAAAATATTATTTCGGTTTTTTTTTTATTTTTGAACATTTTAAAAGCAATGTTTCACCATTGAAATCTATTCATAACGTTATTTTGTAACAGTAAATTGAAAAAAAAAGAAAAAAAACATGTCTTACCAATAACATTAAGCAATATGTTATATATATATATTACTATATATATAATATAAATATATATATATATTATATATATATATATATAATTATATATATATATATATAGATATATAAGATATAAGTTATAGCGGGTATATATATATATATCTATATATATATATATATATGATAATAGGGTTAGGACAAAAACCATGGATTTTTAAAAAAAAAAACATTGTTTTTTTAAATAAACCAAATAACAATGTTTTTGTTTTTTTGGGGTTTTTTATGCTATTTTTGAAATGTTAAAATGTAGTTTTACTGGTTTATACATAGAGTTTACAAGGCACAATCACTACGGAGACTGTATACACATGTGCGTAACATATTTTTACAAAATTTCCTTAATAAGTTTCTTTAGATTCTCAAATTTCAAATTTTCTTGATAACTTTAAACTGGTATAAAATTATTATAATCAGCTAGCATCATTTATAAAGTAATAAATAATCTGTGTATTATAATATATAAACTCTATCTAAAAAAAAGGTTATACTTTATATTTTCCAAAAAAAAACAAAAAAAAAAAAAAAAAAAAAAAAAAACGATAAAGAAAAGTTTATTCAAATTAACCTATAATGATATACATATGAATTCTTATTTACCTTTATATATGAATAACTAGAATAATATATATAAGTATAATATATATATATATATATATATTAATATATATATAAATTAATATTATATATAATATATTATATGTATATATATATATATTATATAATAATATATATAGTATATATAGTATATATAGTATCTATAAATATAAATATATTATATATATTATAATATATCTATATATATATATGATATATATATATAGTTATATAATATATATAATATATATATATAATATATATATATGATATATATATACAATTAAAGAGAGAGAGAGAGAGAGAGAGATAGAGAGAGAGAGAGAGAGAAGAGAGAGAGAGAGGAGAGAGAGCACAGGAGAGAGAGAGAGAGAGAGAGAGAGAGACGACGAGAGAGAGAAGAGATTCATCATTAAAAGTCGAAACTGAAATTATCATTAAGAATTTTATAACCAAAAACTAATTTCCCCTTGCTTTTAGCTGTTGCCAACGCTATTTTCCCCTTTCAACATTAGCTTTGAATGAAGTTGCTGACATATGCTGTACTATTTATATAACCGCTTCTCAATCTATTTTTCTTTGAGAAATCTGTACCAAGATGAACACTGCTGACAACAGAGAATCATCAAATAGGTAACTTTTTATGAAATGGAGACAATTTGCTCTTAAATTTATACAAATGGGCATCAATTCAGGACACTCATTTTCCATAGTAATTCCCATTGCTTTTGAAATACTCAATCTCTGGGAAGTACTGCGGTCTGAACTATCTTGGATCTAAAAAATTACCCAATAAAGTGAAGTTTCTGTTACTGCCGTGATGATACTCTTTTACTTTGCTAAATCTTGTATGTTGAGTGGTGGATTAAGCTGTACTAGCTAAATGTTCATATTTTTCCAAATATAGAGACCACATTACTTAGTTTACCTAGTCATTGCTCTTATAGCTTGGGTTTAATGCTGTGGGCACAGCACTCCACACATAGCATTTTATTTAAAACTTTTGGAATGTGGCATCGATGGGTAGAAAATGAATTTCCAAGAGCTCGAAAACAAGAATCATGTTCTAAACATGTTAGAATTTCCAAATATAATATATATATAAATATATAATATATATATTTCTAATATAATATATATATATATATATATATATTATATATATATATATAAGTATATTGATATGCTGAAGTATAGTTATATATAATATAGTATTATGAATCATTCTCACAATAATAAAAAATGAAGTAGAAAAATTTAATTCTTTCAGTTACTCATCGAATTGGAAAAAATTAAGAAAATCATATCCACGGATGCTAAGAAAGACCATGTATTAAATATATTTTTAATATTTTACGCAAGGGTTATTTTTATGGTTTCAAACCTATTGGGTTTTCATTTTATATGGTCTTAACACCAATGGTTTTAACAATGGTTTAAACAAATGGGTTTAAAACCAAACCACCTCTATATATATAAATGAGTACTCAGATATATGTACTATGATATATATAGTATATATATAGTATATATAATATATATAATATATATTATATTTATTATAATATATAATATACTATATATAGTATATATATAATATAGTTAGAGTGGGAATGCACTGATGCATCATAATATATATATATATATATAGTATATATATACTAATATATATTATATATATTAATATAATATATATAATAATATATATATATAATATATAACTATATATATATTATCACGTGGCGAGTAGCGTGGCAATTTTCCAGCAGTCATCGCTACAGTTCCCGGTTCCCTATTTTGGGGGACATTATATATATATTATAATATATATATATAATATAGTAGTATGTAATATAGTATATATATATATATATAATATATATTATATATAATAATATATAGTATTATATATATAACGGTATATATATATATATTATTATATTATATATATGATAATATATATTATATTATATAAATATATATATTTATATATTATAATATAATAATATTATATATATAATAGTATTATATATAGGTATATATGATATAATATATATTATAGTAGTAATATCTATATACGCCGGGTATATATATAAGAGTATACGTAATATAGTACATATATAGAATACTATATATATAATATAGTGATACTATACATATTATATATATATATACATATATATATATATACATTATATAATATATATATATGTATAGTATATATATTATATTAATATATATATACTATTAATTAAATAATATATATAAAATTTATAAAAGTAATAAAAAATATATACAAAATACGTTATAACTATATATAATATATATATCCGTATATATATATTATATATATATATATATATATATATATATATATATATATATATATATATTATATATATATATATATATATATATTATATATTAAATGGCGAATAGGGAACCGGGAACTGTAGCGATGACTGCTGGAAAATGCCACGCCTCGCACTGTATAGATATATATATATATATTATATATATATATATATATATATATATATATATATTATTATATATATATATATTATATATATATATATTATACTATATATTTAATTTATATTATATTATATATATAAATTAATATATATATTATATAATATATATAATATATATCTATTATATATATATAATATATATTATTATAAATATATATATATATAATATTATATATATAATATATAAATATAATGATATATATAATATATATATATACTATAAATCATATATATATTATATATATATATATCTACTATTATATATAATGTATATATATATTATATATATATATATATTATATATATAACCAATATATAATATATATACGGTAATATATATATATAATATTGCTGACTGACAAATTTTATTCTTTCATTCTCATATTTTTAAAATCAAACTTAATTAAAACTCTTTTGAACAGGGAATATCAAATTTCGTCATCTTAATTAATTAGCAAAATAACTTGATTCTATAAACATTAGTTCTGAAGAAGGGTTCCCAGAATTTATTATTGACTCAACTTTTCCGAAAACTACTTTCGCAAAATTTAAAGACAAATCTCAAGCTAAATTAACAGCTCCCAAGGATATTTTGTAAATGAGGTTCCCTTTTCTGGGGAGAATGAGTTACGAAATTCTTCGTAAAATTGACGTGGTTTTAAAAACAAATTTTCCATAATTTATTTTTAGATATGTCTTGATATCTAAGTGTAAATAAAATGGTGAAATATTTTACCTAAAATTTAAAGATAAATTACCTTTATGCTCATCAGTAATATATCATTTACAAATGCTGTGACTGTGATGCCACCTACATAGGAAAGACAATACGAAGCCTTTCAATACGTATTGCTGGAGCATAAAGGAATTTCATTTAGAACTCTAGACCATTAACACATCCTCCCTATTCAGCTCTAAATGCTCATGTCTCTTCAGGAAGGGGCCCACCATATACAAAATCCAATTTTGGCAATATTGTCCCAAACTGAGGAACCCGAATCTTCAGTTGTTAGAATCCTTGTATATTTGGGCATCTCAAACGGGAGCCCTTAAATGAAAAATCTCATAATTTTAACAGCCTTTTAATTAATGAAGTCAAATTTTTGTTTAAAATTCAAAAATGCTTCTTAAACTACGTAATATTAAATGATGAACTTATCTATATGATTTATCTATTTCAACTTTTTATACTTATTTTAATTATTATTAATTTATTATGAGCCTTGAAAATGGGAAGAAGTTTTCTTACCCGAAACTAGTTGGATATTATAATTTAAGATGCTTAAATTTGTATTGGTTATACCAGCTATTTATATATATATATAGATAGTATATATATATATATATAGAGAGTATATATATAATTAAATTAACAGATAACATATTATATATAACGTAGACATATATTTAAAGAATACCTATAAATAATCTCTATATATATTTATATAATCTATATATATATAAAATATATATATTACTATATATATATATGGTATATATAAATATATAATATATATTATATATATTAAGTATATATAAATATATATATATAGCTAGAGAGATAATAAAAGAAATAAAAAGAACAAATTAAAGAAATTCTCCAGAGCTTTTTTCCTAACGAAAACTTTATTTTTTATATTTTGCTCTCGTATTACTGCAGAATCACAGCGTAGACGTGCCAGGTCTAAGATTATACTTATATTTAAGATGTGTTATTAATAAATTTAGAATAAATCAAATTTTTGTTAAAGTTACGCTGAAATTGCTTGTTGAATATGAAAAATGTTATTGTATTTCCTGTAGCTGTTATAGTTTTAAAGTTGACATGCATGATGCTTTCGGGAGGTTGGCCTAGCATATATATATATATAAATATATATATATATACGTATATAATATATATTTATATATAAAATATATATATATTAATTATATATATAATATATATATATATATATATATATTATAATATATATATATATAATATAATATATATATATGGGTCCAAATTTCTTGAAACAAATTATCGTTTTGGCAGGTGTTTACATCCGCGCTTTAAGAATTCAAAACACCAGAATTTTCTTGAACGTAATTTTTCAAATCGAAAATCCTTATCTTATATGTTCTTTGCCTGACAAATCCGCAGTTTCATCGGTCAAATGTAGACACCAAATTTTTTGCATCCACCACAATCTAACGGAGAATAACCACGCATTTTTTTCGCAACAAAATGCAAACATAACGAAAACGGTTTTACAACTGTGACCTATAGCCTATTAGTTACGTTAATATAATATAATTTGATTTGACTTTTCCAGTTACGAATATTATATATTTTTATAACAAATAAAATACTAAAACGTTATAAATAATTATATAATACTAATAAGCATTACCTTGAAATTCTTATTTTGAAGGTAAAACAAATAATAGAAAATACACGCACCAGCACTGCAGATTCATTGAACGAACGATGTTTAGTGATTGAAAGATGTCTGATGCCTGCGTTTAAATTTTCGATTTTGGATTCTAATTGTTTCGTGTTTTTCATATTATTTCATACTTTATTAAGTTTAAATTGCAGCTAAAGTAAGGAACTTTAATTGACTTATTTTTGTAAAAGGACTAAAATTTACATTGTTTTTCACTGATTTTAATAATAATTTACGAATTTATAATTTCTGTTTTAATTTATTTTATATTTCGAAGTCCGAAGTTTGAACGAAATTTTAAAGTTCCGAGGCTTTTATACGAGAAACAAACTGATCAAATAGGGTTGCTGCGACAAACATAGAGATGAGTAGTGTATGTTATCTTACTATACATTTTTTGAGCAAATTGATTGGCTAAAAGATGTGAACATTATATAATAATACTGATAAAGTGCTCGCAATTGATCCGACAAATTTACAGATTACCTGGGCATGTTATATTTAATGAATCCGCACGCCTTTTTCAAGCGCGTAATATATATATATATATATATATATATATATATATATATATATATATATATATAAGTATATATATATATATATTATATATAATATTATATATATATATATAATATATATAAATATATAATATATATATAATATATTATATATATCGTATATATATATATATATATATATATATATATAAATATATATATATATATTTATATATATAATATATATTTACAATAAAAAAAAAAAAAAATGTTTTTTTAAAAAATAAAAAAAAATTATGATTCCATTTTAAACATCATCTGGTCAGTCATCTCCGCATCAATAGATGACTGGACGCTTCGCCACTGATCTATAATATATATATAATAAAGTTTTAACATCATATTTTTTATATAAAAAAATTTATCTTTATATAATATATATATATAGTATATACTTATATATATATATATATATATATATATATATAGTGGAGAAGGTGTTTTTAGTTATCTTCTTGTCTTGTTCCTCCACTTCAATGGGAGTTGTTGGTGGTTGTTTTTTGATAGTTCTTCGTAATGGATTCGTTTTTCGATGAAGAACCTAAAGACATCTATTTGCTTATTTGTTGAAGCTGCCTCTTTCGCCCTAGGCAGCTCTGTTTTACGCTGGTTACTCGAAACTGTTTTCCAATAATGAATAAAATTGCTAGAACCCTTTTTAACTTATCTTTATAGCGGAGAAAGAGTTAAAACAACTTTTTCTATTGGATTTTATATTCTTCATTAAATTTTTTACATTAATATATTTTCAACTATTATTGGAATGCATAATCGTAGAATGAAGTTTTAACAATAAAAATGACATATATGAAAGTCTTCTTACACCTGACATCTGTATAATAGTCCACCAAAACTGAATTTGAGATATGTGGAATAGTCCACCAAAACTGAATTCCTGTCATTTTAGCTTGAAAAGCGAAAAATGCAGCGAAATTAGTTTGCGAGATATATAATTAATGAGCGAAAACCAAAGATATGCACAATATAACCAGTAATTATATATAAAAAAAATATTATATTATAAAATACATTATATAATATATTACAATGAGAATAATAGATAATAAAGGTTACAAACGTATTTTTATGTTTTAAAACAAAATCGATATATTACAGTCTATAAATGTTATGCCAACATTAAATTTTCTTTGTCGTTTATTAAAGAAAACACATTCTATGTTTAACTCAACTATTTAACAAAAAAAAATTAATATGAAAAAAAAGAAAGGTGAAAGTAAAAAAAAAAAAATAATAATAATTAAAGAGAATTCCTTCGTTTCTGTTGTTTTAAGACCACGAATTCGATTTCGACAAATCAAATTTCGTCCTTACGAGTTGTCAATTACAAATTTAGATAGATGCGCTGCTAACCTATAATGATCAGACCTAACTGGAGTAAATTAATTTTTTCAAACTATTACCATACCTAATATAACTCAACAAACTAACCTATTACTATGGCATCGAGTTAACTGGAACAGCAAAGAATGCATCACCGCTCCAACCCATGTGACGTAGATTGTTCCGCCATTGTATTTTGGTAGGTCAAATGTATATTCTTCAGCGTGTTGTTAAAGAAAACCGTCAACTAAACACAGTTGCGGCCGAAAATAATGTAGGCCTTTTATGGAATAATATGGGACCATCAAAACGGAAAAAATCACCACATATATATATATATATATATTATATATATATATTTATATAGTATATATATATAAGCAATACTATATATCTTATGTAGATCTTTATATTTCTATTATATACGTCATATAAATTTAATATATATTATTTCTAAATAATACTATAATATATATATATATATATATAGGTATTATATATATATATATATATATCTATAAATATATATATAATTATATATAATATATATATTCACTCAATGCTATATATTTTCCAATAATATCGAGATCCGGGTTTTTCGTGCGATCAAAAGTTCAAAGAATTGGACGCTATTCAAAATACAGTGGAATCTGAGAGCGCCTGAATCGCGAGGCAAAGGGATAGGGTTGAACTACCCATCTGAACCGTAAGTAGTGATTACCTAGAATAGTTCTCCTCCTAGATAGAGCATTTCGACAGTTTTAAATGAGAAACCTTATATATATATATAATATATAATATATATATACTATATACATATATATATATATAATATATTATATATATATTATATATATATATATATTAAATTATAATTATTTATTAATATTTATAATAAATACGTAGGTTTTGGTAAAAATTTACTTTTGGATGCATGCTTCGTGCGTACATTTGTTTACCCAAGCCGACTGGGTGGCTTCAGCCGCATGGCTGAGGGCAGCCATGCGGCTGAAGCCAGTCGGCTTGGTTAAACAAACGTAGGCACGAACGCGCGACCTTTTAGTCATATATATATATAATATAATATATAACTATATATATATATATATATTATATATATATGATATACATATATATAATCTATTATATATATATTATATTATATATATATATATATATAATATATAGTATATATATATAATATTATATAATATATATATATATTAATAATTATAATATATATATATATTATTATATATATATATATTTCTATATTATATTATATATTAAATCTGTGCCTTACTAACAACTTTAATCCTAACCTAGACTTAAAAGCCGTACAGTAGGACCTAACCTAGATGGATCATCGTTGCCCAAAACCGAGACCTAACCTAGATTGATTTTGGTTGCCCAACAAGTAAACCTAACCTAGATAGTTTGTTTTTAAAAAAAAATAGTGTATATATATATATATATATATATATATATATATATATATATATATATATATATATATGATATATATATTTTATAATATATATATAATATTATATATTATATATATTTCAATCTTATTAAGGAATTTGCTGAAACATAGGATAAAACGGATTTAGACCTAAGTTAAATTTCGATCTTCTATTTTGTAATATAAACAAGAATATAAGTGACAACCAATTTTTTTCAAATATAGTTTGTTAAATTGGAGGAAGGGTAATAAATTATGTTCCTCACCAATCAATTCATTAATAGATAAAACAGACATTTTAATAATTCAGTACTTCACACAAGAAACATAGAAACACAAAAACGACATTTTAATAATTCACTACTTCACACAAGAAACTTAAGTTTAAAGTAAAAAATAATAAACACATTATCCTACATCAGCCACCATCAGAAGCGAAAAGCCAGTCGGCTTACTGTGAAACGCAATTCACGGACTATGTTTTTAGACACACATACGAAGCACTATGCATTCCAAAGATAAATTTATCCCTATATATATATATATACTTATATTATATATATATAATTATATATATATATATATATATAAATATATATATATCCAATATATATATATATATATGTATGTAATATTAATATCATGGAAGATCTAAAGAAAATGGTATTACGTTTGTCGATCCTCGTGGAAAGACCTCGTATTGTCCCCCATATGTAAGTGACCTTGACAGTCACTACACTTACACTTGAATACGATTGACGAGAATAAAGGTAATTAATGGTAAGTGGTTTCTGTGATAGAGAAAAATTTTCAAATTTTAATGTCATTGTAAACATCAACTTGATTTTATATTTTGGGAAAATTAGATTTAAAACGCTTTCAGTTTTACATTTTAGTTTATAATCCAATCTTCTCATAAATTCAATTTCAAAATGCAAAATTTCTTTAATTACAATTAACTCACTGAGATCTTCTTCGTGAAATTTAGTACAAATTTATCTAAATATATAAATTAAAATTGCAGAA
>JABUQX010095017.1:0-2500 GCA_015478945.1 Trachelipus rathkii
GGACAAGGTGCAGCCGAAGGGTCTCGCAGTAGGGTTCGGAGGTTCGACGCTGCAAACACACAATGTTGGTACGTACGGCGACGGCCGCGGGGGGTGTTGGGTCTGTCTCAATTCTGTGTATGAACCCCTCTGGCCCGGATGACTGCCTGACACCGTCCTGGCATACTCTCGATGAGTGGGCGAATGTCCTGGACAATGATTTGATCCCATACGTCGTGCAGTGGCTGTCGCAGGTCAGAGAGGGTCCGTGGAGAGAGTTGCAGCTGTCGGATCCGACCTTTCAGGATATCCCACAATTGTTTGATTGGGTTGAGGTCCGGCCTATATGCTGGCCACTCCAACGCCGTAATTTGAAAAGTCCTAAGGTAGTCGTTCACACATTGGGCCTTGTGTGGTCAAACATTGTCATGCATTAGGATGAAAGAGTCACCAATGTAGGGGGAATATGGCACGACATATGGTTTGAGGATTTTTGTGATATACTTTACGGATGTAAGAGTGCCTCCATCGAAGATGTGCAACTCCGTTGGCCCCGATAAAGAGATGCCTCCCTAGTTCGTAACCAACCCACCTCCAAACGGCGGCACCTGCAGCACATTGCATTGCGCGAACCACTTCGTCGGTCGTCGGAATGCTCTAGCACGCCTGTCCGAGGCGTACAGAGACACTCTCGACTCGTCCGTAAAGAGCACCTTTGCCCAATAGTCGACCGTCCAATGGATGTGTTCTCGGGCAAATGCCAGTCTCGCCTGTCGGTGTGCGGTGGACTTATGGCAGGCCTCCGGGGCCGGTAATTATGTTCCGCAAGGCGTCGACGCACTGTATTGTCATTCACTCTGGTGCCGTGTACCTCCACCAGCTGTATCTTGTATCTGCAGATATCGTGCTGTTGTGTGGCGCTCTCGTAATGCACACAGACGTAGAAATCGGTCTTCCACGGGTGCCGTAGCCCTGGGCCTACCGTCTCCTCGCCGGCGATTATGTGTCAGGGTTTCCTGGTACCGTTGGACCACCCGTGCAATCACTGTGTGCGCTACACCGAACCGTCGACCAAGTGCCCGGTACCCGTGTCCTTTGGCGTGGAGTGTTGTTATCTGCACGCACTGATCTCTTGTCAGTTTATCGGAGTCGCTTCGTACGTGAATGATCCCCCGCTTGATTATACCCCTCCGCCATAACCTACCAGACCTCTCCCCAGGTCAAGTTCACGTTTTGTTTATGTTTTCCTAAATTTATCGCGGTGACGGCCGAAATACTGGCAGCGATTCTCTGAGGGGTTGTACATAGTTTACACTGATGCTGGTCGTCTGTGTTGAGTAGGGTTTTCAATGGGGTTAAGGGCCTATCCGTTCCTGTGTGCAACATTTACCCTAGTGGTGCGTTATTTTTTGACGAGTAGTATTTATATATACTATATATTAATATATATATATAATATAATATTAATATATATAGTATTATATATATATATATATATATATATATATATATATTATATATATATATATATTATATATATATATAAATATATATATTATATAGGCCTGTATAGGGGTAACAGCTTTATAATTATTTTCGTTTTAGGGGTACGCGATCAAAAAAAGTTTGGAGACGCTGCGGCCTAGAGCACTCGCCAAGAAAACCATTCTCAGCTCAATGATTTTCCGACGCCAGTCCTCGAGTTAAACACTCTCAGGTAGGGTTTTTGCCCTTTCAGTAGAACGCATCTTCTTCCATTAGGCCTCAAAACTCGTTCACTCAGAGCTCTCCAGAGGAGATCTTGCTTCTAGGCCATAAGATTCTAACGCTGGACCAGAGTAATACAAGCAAAAGGAAAGGACCGGGCTAGCCCTGTCGCCCTATAACCATGCGAGAAAATCTCGTTGTCCTGACGCTACGAAACATTTCAACCTTCTTGAGCACAAATCATTTTCCACGACTTTCCCGAATTATTCCATACTTTATCCAAATATATATATCCAAATCCTATTTAATTTTTCATTATAGCCAAAAAGAACCAATTTAAAATTTTTCCATCTGCTTAAATTATTTTTGTCAAAACTCCATCTTTAACTAAAATATTGTGTATATATATATATATTTATAATATATTATATATATATATATATATATATATATATATATATATATACAGTGGCGTATCCAGGGGGGGGCCAGGGGGGGCCATGGCCCCCCCCGAAATTTTTTAGACACTAAGCATTTTTAAGTATCATATCCGTTTATAACAAAGTCCAGAGGTTAAATTATATATATATATATATATATATATATATATATATATATATATATACATATATAAATAATAATATATTATATATTATATTATAAAATAAATGAGTTTTGTCTGATATATATATATATATATATATATATATATATATATATATATATATATATATATATATATATATATATATATATATATATATATATATATATATATATATATATTATTTATATATATTTATATATAATAATA
>JABUQX010095017.1:10000-12500 GCA_015478945.1 Trachelipus rathkii
TATTAATATATATATATAGTTATGATTCCGCGCAATCTGTCTGATAATTTCACCTATCTATCTGAACCTACTGTGTGTTGAATATAGGCGTTTCGTTTTGCATTTGTGCTAAAAAAAAACGTAAGAAATGCTCGATTTTGCGTTCGTTTTTGTCAAACTTAGCGCAAAATGCGTAAAGAAATGCTTACCAAATGTAAGCAATTTCCTTAAGTCTGATAAGGTTGCTATGTTCCTGTGATTGCTGAATTTAGCACGTTCTTAGGAAAATGTGTAAACAAAAATATGACGGCGTGGTAGGCCCGTTTGAACTGATGAATATTTCATTCAATAAAATCAGCTTTAAATCTAATTTCTTCCAAATCGATTAAATTCCATCACAATAGTTGATCAATTTTTTGTAAAATAAACCATTTGTTATTTTTTTGTTTATTCAAAATCTACGGGCCCCATCACAACAGCTGATTCCAATTGTTTCAAAACAAAAGTTAACCTAGCAAAAAATCGTGTTCGTTTTTGCACTAAATTCAGGCAATCAGGAGTGTCAAAGAAGTCTTATGGATGTTAAGTGAAGGTTTAAGTGTTTTTATATAAAAAGATTCCAAATTTATAAGTTCTTCATCTGTAGAAGCATTTTGAAGATGGAGGAATTTTTGAAACTATATTATAGGTGCTATTGAGGTCATAAGTGATCTCTGACAGCAAAATTCTCTGGTTGAGAGATGGAGAGATTAATTCGAAAAGAATTGCCCCCATGTGTTTGAAGGCTCGCATCTTTAGTTATATAACGTTTGACCTACATAGTCGACGTTACCAGCGCACATTTATATTTGTAAACGATGTGTGTGGACCTCAAGTCATTAGGGATGTTTTCTTTAATCTTAAAGAAACTGCCAATTGAATTGTTGTTAATAAAATATATAAGAAACTTGCATTGTGGAATGTTTTTGTTTAAGATGTTTCTAATCTGAAAAGTGAAGATCATTGGAAAGAGGTCCAATGTAGGGAAGCCGAGCATAAACAGGAAGTTTTAGGAACATATATGCAGTAGTTTTTAGGGGATAAGTTGTATCGAGAAACGAGTTAAAACAAGTCTATACAAAAGTTAGAGGGATAAAGGGCTAAAGGTTGAGAAAAGTTTATGGAGAAGAGCGATTTCTTTGCATTGCGAAAAAAAACTTCCAATCAGAACCAACATGATAGGCTTGTGTATGCGGAACCTTAGAACCGCAATTTTATAATTAAAAGAGATAGAACTAAAGAAATTAGTTCCAAGTAAAAGTATTAATGGGCTTGGCGATGAATAGAAGTAGCAAGTCCACCTTAGATTACTTTACTTGGGACTAATTTCTTTATTCCTATCTCCTTTAATCAAATAATACGAAGCATTTACGATAGAATGAATTTTAGTATTTTCTTTGCTTTTAATTTAGATCGTTTTCGTTTTTGTGATTTGTGCTTACGCTCGATAAGAGAAATGCTAACCCAGTTTTAGCACGAATTTTCCAGAGTTTGCCAAGAGACAATGTTTCAGAAGTTACTTGTTGTTTTTTAACACCCAATTGGAATCAGCCTGTTGTGATGGAGCACGTGGTTTTTGAAATAAACAGAAATAAAGAAATAACAAATGGGTTTATATTGCAAATAATTGATCAACTGTATTTGTGATGGAGTTTATCCATTTGAAGAAATTAGAGTTATTAAGCTGATTTAATTGAAGAAACATTCATCGAAGTTTAGATGGGATCTACCATGCCGCAATCTGTTTGTTTTATCGAGTGAGGCTTTCGTAAGGAACGTGCTTAAATTTCGGCAGCAACGGGAAATAAGCAATCTTACAGAATCAAGGAAAATTCCTTACGTTGTGTGAGCATTTCCGTACGATTTTTCAGTTAAGTTTTGACCAAAAACGAAGCGAAAACTCAAGCATTCTTACCGTTTCGTAAGCAACAAATGCAAAACGCAAGAACGGCTTATGATGGCTACGGCCTGGCCACCGCCGCAATAGAGAATACTATGGTTCGTTAAACCAAGTGCTTCGATTATAATATATATATATATATATATATATTATGTATTAATAAATATATATATATATATAATTATATTATATAGTATATATATATATAATATTATATATATATATATATATATAATATATATATATATATAGGCCCTTTATCTATTTCGTCACGGACATTTCATTTTATGAAAGAATTTATGGCATTCCGGACAAAGTTATTTTTTGGAAAAATTTTTAGTTGGAATGCTTAACAAATGATTACTATAATATATATATATATATATATATATTAAATATATATTATATATATAATATATATATATATACTAAGTAATATATATTATAGAATATATATATTATAAAATATATTATAATATATATATATATATATATATTATATAGGTATATATACAGTGGCGGCTCGTCTATAGGGCTGACCGGGCTGGCTCGCCCCTCAAATTAAGAATGGCCAGGCATAGG